>JAHBCN010009151.1:0-36168 GCA_019359885.1 Listronotus oregonensis | reverse complement strand
CCATTTCAGAAACTTAAAAATATTTTTTTGGTTTTCTCTGGCCGTTTTAGTAATAATTTTTTTGCCGCACGCCTTACGATGGAAAATGTCCCAGATACAATACCTCGCATTCTTAAGTGGCCACCCTGTACAGGGTTTTCATTTATATTTTGACACCCACTTACAACGATAACTAAAAAGGATAGAAAAAAGCTCTTGTATAAAAGTTTCATAGTTTTATCTTTTAAAGCATTACGAAAAAGAAAAATAAATAAGTTAAATTTTTTAAATGGAACACCTCGTATATTTTTGTTTAGAATAAAAGGTCTATTCTTCCTCATTTTAAAAATATGTAGTTTGCTGGCATATTATTTAGCTATTTCAAATATATTTCAGTTTTTAATTTAAAATTTAAATGACAGTTATCAGCATTGTCTTGAAAAACAAACAATATGATTTGTTTGTACGTTTTGACAGCAGCTTGACACGTATTAATATTTTGGCATCGCTTTATTTAAATCATAAACACTTTAAATAATGAATTATGAAAATGACGTAAGTTCGGTACGAATATCACCAACATTTCCCGGACAACAAATACCTTCGAAAAACTTCAAAAAGTATATTGTTAGTCCATTTAGAGAAACGAAAAGTATTAAAAGAAAAACAAGAACAGTGGCTACAAATCAAGAGCAGGATTTAAATATTTTGCTTCATTTTAAAGAAAACTTTTATTTTACGAGTATCCAAAAAATTTAAGCGGTTTATTTTTTTAGAAAATTTCGAAAGATCAATTCCTTATAAATTATACAAACAAATCTTGAGTAAAAATTCACAATACTTCAAGGTAACATAATTTTCATCCCTACAAATTTTTGCCTGGTCAACATTTAACCGACGCGACGTTCATAAGATTTAGCGGCTTAGTTATTGTCAAGAAATGATTTGGAATCTTCAAAAAGATAAAAAAAAATTAACAAAACTTTATTAACTGATAAAGCGACTTTTACTATGGCGTGGAAGTATAATAGAATGAACAAGCATTATTGGGCAACTAAAAATGCCCACAAAACTCAAGTTGTTTAGGTACAAGGGCCGGTCTCTTCATGTTTGGTGTGGTATGTTGGGCAGTAAGATTATTGGACTAATAATTTTTAAAGGATCTCTAATAAAAGATGGGTATCTACATTTTTTTAAAAATGGGATAAAAAAGCTGCTTAAAGACATCCCTTTTCAGCAATACAAAAACCTTATTTGGCACTAGGATCGAGCACCCGTACACAATGTATGAATGTTCTTGTATTGGGTAGAAAGAGGATACGTAGAGTGTACCTTAACGAATTTTTAGTTGCTAGAGCAGTGACATTGATTGAAGTAGGGTATTCAAGGGGTCGTGTAGCCCAAATGCTTAATCTGAGTCATTCTGCGGTTTCCAGAGCTTGGAATTGCTATCAAATTTACGGCATAGTAAAAAGAGCCCCTTATCCCAATCGACAAAGGGCAACATCCCAGAGAGAAGATCGTTTTTTACGACTTTCGGGCAATTAGGGATCGCACCGATACTGCTAGAACACTGCAAAGTCGCTTTATAGAAGCTACGGGAACGCGTATTTCGGACCAAACGATACGAAACTGACTTCACGAAGTACAACTCCGTGCAAGACGACCTGCTAGAGCCTCTAGATTAACTCCAGGTCATCGAGGTAATCGTAGAAACTTTTGTCAAGAGCATCTTAATTGGAATTTAGAGCAGTGGCCCAATGTAATTTTTACAGAATATGTAATTCAATAATGACGGGCGTGTTCGGGTATGGAGACGTCCCGGTAAACGATATTTGGATGACTGTGTGCAAGAAATTGTTCCATTTGAGGGTGGATCAATAATGATATGGGCTGGTGTAACTTTGACAGGACACACGGACCTTGTGGTAGTTCGGAAATGGATTTTAACGGCTGTCCATTACATAGAGGATATATTGAAACGTCATGTCGTCCTATTTGCCCAAAATATGGGCGCTGGGTTCATTCTACAACAAGATAATGCCAGACCACACGTAGACAGGGTCGTGATAAATTTCGTACAGTAAATATTAATATCATGAGATGGGCTAATAGCCGGGATCTAAATCTATTAAGCATCTCTGGATAAACTGGAAAGACGAAGGTCATCAACCTTTCAAATTGGAACCATGAGATCTGTTTTGACGATTACGAAGCAGTTTCCACAACAAGTAATCAGAAGTTTGGTGGAAATCATGCCTCATCGTTGTGCCGAAGTTCTTAGAGCCACAGGTGGACGTACTCATTATTAATGTACACTTTGCTTAATTTTTTCCTTAAATAAATTTTATTTGTTTTGACACTTTAATTTGTATTTTTTTTAATCGTATTACCAAACAGCCTTTTAAAAACAATGTAAGTAAATTTTAATAAAGGCATAATACATATTTTTTTACTTATTGTATTTTAAGGACATGTCTCTATATTCATTTTGAGTAGTTTATTATTTACTGCAATTAAATTCAACCCGAGACAATATTACAAAGCAATAGGAAATAATTAAAAGTTTTGTAGTGGGCGGTCTATTTTAGACTAAGCTTAACAGTTACTGTGTTTCTTTTCCTTTGATCCCACTCAGAGCATCCTTAACCCAAAGAAACGGGTCATTTTAAGCGCTAAAAACATTCTGGTAAATATCTGGGTCAATAAAAATAAATCTAATTATTTACAAACTTGTTTTGCTTCCTTATAACATTTTGAAAACGTTTTTAATGGTCGGTAAATATCAGCAAAGAAGGAAGTAAACAAAAGAGAAAAATTTTTGTCAAGGAATCGATGCACTCGAAAAAAATTGAATTTTAGATTTTTTAATAAGATTTGAAAATAAGAAAAATCCGACATAAAGTTCTTATAAACATTATAAAATAAACGCTTTTATTTTAAAGTATTTATTTTGGACCGTCCTATTAAAAGCTTCTTCGAAAAGTTTGCACACAAAATTTTTAAATTTAACTTAAATTTAGTCAAAATTTAGGTTAAGCACAAGCTTGTGCTTGAAATTCGTGAATTTGACTCTTGCATTTTTATTGGCAATATTTTGGGGATTTTGAAATAATTTTATGATTTAAAATAGGGTAATAATAAAGGTTATTAATAAAAGTACAGGCTGTTTCCTTATAATCTGGCATGCTTTTAAAAATAACATTTAAAGGAATACAAAAAAGTGGTTTATACAAAAGTTTAAGGATTTTTTATGAACATTTTAGATATGATATTTAAAAATACAGCTGACAATCGAAAAATAAAAAAATCGAAAATATTTTTTTGAAAATATAAAATTTTTGCGTTTTCCCCTTTTCAAAAATATCAAACCTATAATCTATGTGTGGATAAGTAGTTTTGTAAAAATTGGACTTTAAATTTTTATTCTATACGCAATGGGGCACATCTGCTTAGGTCTAGTAAACCGTGAAAGCCAAACAGAACTTTTATGTTGGAATCAGCTTGGCCAAGGATGACAACAGAAATTTTGTTTGGCTTTCACGGCTTCCTAGATCTAAGGAGGAGAGCTCCATTGCATATAAAATGAATGTTTAAAGTCAAATTGTTACAAAACTGCTTATCCAAACCTAAACATGTTAAATATTTTTAAAAAGGAGAAAATGCAAAGATTTCATATATTACTAACAAATAAAAGTAGATTTTTAAAAACATTTTTTAATTGCCAGAAATCGTAAAAAAATCAACTTACTTTATTATAGGTGGCTCAGACTTTGTATATGTTCATTTATTGAAATTTTTTAAATATTGCCATTTTTGACATGGGCTTAAAAAAAAATTCAAATTTGAGGCACAAACTAATCCTTAACTAAAATTTTATTAAAATTAAATAATTAAAAAAATTTCGTATAATGCAGACTTTTCAAAAGACGATATACGTATATGAGGTTAAACAAAAACAAATATTAGCATAAATTAATTTGTGGTACCTAATTTTTTTCAATAAATTAGGAAATTTTGTAGTTGTCTACATATATAAAACTGGGTTACCTTATACAAAGTCCTAATAAATCTGTAAAATTATAGAAAACTTTAAAATGTCTATGATATTTTTAAATAACATATTATTTCTTTTTAGTTGCAAAGATACGAAGCAGCTGCCACCATTTTTGGACCTCACACACTGGAGATCTATCAACACGTTTATAAGAATCTTGCAGAAGCACTGGTAAAGGTAAGGAAAATTTCCCTTTTAAAAAAATTTTTAAATGGGGCAAACCCCCTTCCCAGAAAAATTATAAACGTCAATATATGTGTAAGTTTTTTCGTATATTTTTGGGGCACACCAAAGATTTTAAGAGTTAAAAAATTTTAATAATCAAATTTGTATTTTTTTCTTTTTCCGTTAAAAATTTTTAAACAAAAACCCGGGAAAAATTTTTTTAAAATACCAAGTTTGTTTTTTTTAAAAGGAACACCCTGTATATTATTATTTTTGGCTTTCTTACTTTACCTTGATTTCTTTTTTTGAGTTATAAACAAAAATCAAAATGGTTTTTTTTTTTGTTAATAACAATTACAATTTTTATGGAAAAAAATTCCCCAATTCCTTTCTCAGATTTGCATTCAGCATGGGAAAGAGCTGTCCTCATATTTTTTCGGGAAACCTTCTAATATTTTCGAACAAATTTTGGTAGACTTTAACACACAAAGATTAATTAAAGTTAAGGGATAATTAAAAATTTTAAAAATAATGTAAAAAAAACTTTTTTCTTTTATTGGGGTAACTTTTGGGAAAAAAATGTAAAAATATACGGAGTCTCTTTTTTAAAAATTAAATTAAGGGGAAACCGGACCTAATCAAAAATAAAGTGACGTTAAAAAACGTCAAATTAGACTTTCAAAGTTTCATTTTTTATTTAAAAAATAAAAAAAAAATTTGGGGGCCACCTTCTGGATATTCGGTATATTTATTATTTTCATCCCTTAACACTTACATAAATTTAATTAAACCCAACCCAAAATTAACTTTTTTCAAAATAAAAAGGTTGTCACTCGAAAACCTTTAAAAAAACTTCATAACAGATAAAACGACCAACCTTTAACTTTAGTTTCGTTTCACTTGGCAGAGTAAACCTTTTTTTTTTTGGGGGGAAAAAAAACGGTTTTTTTTTGGGGGGAAAAAAAAAAAAAAAAGGGAAAAATTTTTTTTTTTTTTAAAAAATTTTTTTTTTTAAAAAAAAAATTTTTTTTTTTTTAAATTTTAAAAAAAAAAAAAAAAAGGGTTTTTGTTTTTTTTTCCCCCAAAATTTTTAAAAAAGGGGAATTTAAAAAAAATTTTTTAAAAAAATTTTTTTTTTTTACTTTTTAAAAAAAATTTTTTGGGAAAAAAAAAAAAAAAAATTTTAAAAAAATTTTTTTTTAAAAATTTAAAAAAATTTTTTTTTAACAAAAAATTTTTTTTTTTAAAAAATTTAAAAAAAAAAATTTTTAAAAAAAAAAATTCATAATTATTACCGGGTACCGGAAAAAATTTTATAATTATTAATCCGGGTACCGGACGAAATTTTAATAGGTATAAGAAAGAGGGAAACCAGCGAAGCCAGAACTCGAGGTTGGAATTACATCCACTACTTCCTCCTCTGCGAAGATCTGCAGTTGGAAGAAGCTAAGGAGTCTGGGGGACCTTTAGATCCAGGACATGGTCACGTCGTCAAAGCCAGCAAACTGGGGACCAAAGAGTGAAAAGTTTGTACACAATTTCAATTCTACATACGGAGTATGCAAAAAAAGTTCCTCACGGGTAGTGATGACGGAACTGGATAACTCCATAACCGCGACGTACCGACCTGTAGGGTTTTTGGCATAATACGTAGAATTACTAGTCGTTGCTCAGGGGGGCTCTACAGAGTAATCTTCCCTTTCCATTGTGCCTGATTTCATTTCCTAAAAAAAAATGGAAATTTGTACAAGCCTTTCCTCTCTTGGTCCTCTTTGCTTGGCTTTGGCGACGTAAGACGCCCTAGAAATTTAGCTACTTTATTTATGTGTTAAAGAAATAAAAAATTGCCCAAGGGATAAGTAATTTTGAAATTTTAATTTAATTCTATATTTAAATACAGGATTTTTTCAAAGAATAAAAATTATTTTTTAACTAAAGTTTAGAAATTTTTTAATAATTTTATTCACAAATTTAAAAGAAATTGTAACAAAAATTAAATAAAAGGAAAAAACCCCAGAAATTTACTACTGTGCAAATCATTTATAATTATTAATGCGGGTACGGTACGAATAATTTATAATTATTAATACGGGTACCGGACAAATAATTTATTTTAAATAATATTATTTTATTAATCCGGTAATAATGTACTAATATGTCCATTTATGTTAGGGTCAGATTTTTTTTCTTTTTTGTAATTTGTTCTACCTGAAGGTTTTTTTTTATTTAAATAGTTTTATTTTTACCAATTTTAAGAAATTGTAACTAACCAAAACTAATCAGAACTATTGAAAATACAGGAAATTTTATAAAATACTTAATTTTGTATTTTTACAAGACCTTTAATTTAAGTTATATAACATTTTTGTACAAATGCAATACTTTTTGAGTTATAATCAAAAAACCGAATTTTTGGGATTTTTTTAAAGTAAACCGCTGTAAAAGTTAAAAATTACAAAATATATATTTTTGGACTTTTCTGCAAATTTTATGAAATTTAAAATTTAAAGAAATAAAATAAATGATTTTTTATAAAAAAAACCTCAAAAATTACATTATTAAAGATTTTTTCCCGGTTTGGACTAAAATTTTTGGTTTAAATCACATTTTCGGTTATATCTCCTTTATTTTTTATCTTATTAAAAAATTTTTATATCTTTTTATTTAGACAATTCAAAAAACTAAAATTTTTGTTTTATACAATTTTTTCTTTTTTATAGTTTTTGAGATATTACCAGTTTTTTTAAATTAAAACGTTAATACCTCAAAAACTATGAAAGCTACATTAAATTTTATAAAACATAAATTATGTATTTTTGCAAGGTCTTTAATTTAGGGTATAAAACCTTTTTGCATTAACTTAAACTTTAGTAGTTATAATAAAAAAAAGACATTTTCTCGATTTTTAAGGAACCTACCCCTAAAAAAAACTAAAAATTTAAAACTGAGTATTTTTGAATTTTTTAATTAAAAAAAAAAACAAAATTACAATAATGAAAAAGAATTATGCTATTTTAGACTGAAATTTTTGGTCAGAATCGCATCTTTGTTTACTATTCATTTAATCAAAAATATTTATATAACTTTTTATATGGACAAATTGATCACCTGAAGATTATTAAAAAAAAAAAAAAAAAAATACCCTAACAAATAATTATTTGTTATTCATACAGTACCCGTATAAATAGTCACAGCGTTCAAAGAAAAAAACTTTGTTATTTACTCAACTTTCAATATCGGAAAATATATTGACTTACAAAAATGATGATATGTAATTATATGATCAATGTAATTTAAAAATAACCGGCTGATTTTTGCAGAGTTGCTAGATAAATAACATTCAAATGTTATGGTAATACTGGCCTAAAAATATCAAGGGTCTTTGTGCCCGACCTACGTCCTAAACATATTTAATGCATGCTATATTAAAAAGGTTCCCATTCTTAGAATTTTTTAAAATAAAAAGGTTGGAGGTTACACCAAAATAAACTCACTGCAAATTTAAATAAAAAATAAATTACTTTTATACCTTCAGCTATTATAGCAAATGCTTCAAATATTTGCTCCTGCTTTTATGTTTACCCTGTCGAGAAACATCAACAAAGCAAATGTACTAAAACTGTATAAATTAGAATGTATACATTACTCTTTTAATGCTGTTATATCAATAATTTAAAAAAAAAATTTTAAAAATATTTTATAAATTGTACCAAACTTTTTTTTATTAAATAAAATATTTTTATTTATAAGAATAATTGAATAAAACAGCAAAATCAAAAAATATTATTTCCATAAACGTATCAATATTTTACCAGTACCTAAAATAAAGTTAAAATAAATTGAGATAATGATGTCTTATTCAATTAAACCTATGGGTTTTAAAATTAATTTATATTTTTTTTTTATTTTTGGCCTTCCAAATTTTATGGCCAAAAAAATTGCAATTTTTAAATTTTTTTTAATTTTTTCTTTTTTACTTAAAAGTTAAAAACAAATATGGGGGTTCCCCAAAAGGGAAATTTGGCGTTATTATTAAAAGTTAAAAATTTTTACCGTTAAAAAATTAAATTTTTTTTTATTCGGCCCTTGGGGCCAAAAATTAAATTTTTTTTCCTTTTTAAATTTTTTCCCTTTTTTTTTTTCAAAATTAAAAAACCTAAAAAATTTCTATTCGTTTTTGGGCCTTTAATCTTTTGAAAATTAAAAATTTTTAAATTTCGGAAAAATTTTAAGTGCTATAATTTGTGATTGGGAAAATTAAAACTGCTTCAAAAAAATGAAAAATAAACAATTGAGGGCCGTATTTAAAAAAAAAGTTGATGATGTTTTAGCAAAAACGAAACTCCCAAGAAATATTTGATTTGCTAATAGATGAAGCACAAAAAGTTCCAATAAAAATGTATTTTTAGATTTTTTCTAACTTTCAAAATAAACTCGAAAAAATAAAAACGAAAATCGGAAATTTTAGTTTCCCCCCCATATTTCTGAAATTACAACATATTATATCTTCAATTTTTCAACGGCATATTATTGAGCTCCCCAATGAGCAACTTTGCCAAATTTAAACTACCCACCTATCTCTTACCGTTTTGGAGATCCCCATACTGGCAATCCCAACGAAAACTTACTAAAGTATACAGGGTGTCACAGAATATGTGGGCAATCTCTCAGAATCTAATAGAAAACCTAAAAATATTATGACAAGTTCCCATAAACTTTTTTCCTACGAGCCTTCCCTACGGAGATACAGGTACGACGACCCTGGAAATCGTTTTTTTATAAATAACTTTTAAAAAACTAAAGGGGTAATTTTTATATTTTTTTTAATAAAAGATGGTTACTAGATAAGTCTTTTTAAAATGAACCCATTAAATCATATTTGGCTTATTTAGTTTGCCAGGGACGGACTAGCTCTGACATAATAATAGCAATTTTTTTAAAATGATAAAGGCCCAAAAATATTATTTTTAAATAGCTTTCACATAAAACTAAAAAAAGGGACTCTTGATTGACATCGATAAAAATCAACTGTTTACGAAAAATAAAATATCATGGTTGGTATTTTTTTTTGTACAGGGTTTTCTAATTGTACGCAATATTTAAGGAGGCAATTTTTGGGTTCATTCAAGAAAACTTCATATAAACGTATGTCCTAAACGTCTTAACTTTTGAAATACAAAGTGGTAATTTTTTTTAAAATAAATCATTTATTATTAATATCTGTAATACGACCTTAGATATTTTAATGGTATTTGGCATACATTTTACTATGTATCAAAACATTTTTTAAGGGGTACCAATTTTTTAATTGCCAAAATAGGCAGGTCAAATTTTGAGAACGCCACTGGTGGAAATAAAAAATGTGGTACACTAAAAAACTTCTTCTAAAAGTACTTTATGAAATTTCATTAAATATTAGTGTTCAGATTTTAATAATAAATTATTTATTTTTGAAATTTACCACTCTGTATCTTAAAAAGACGTTTAGGCCCTTTAAATTAATTTTCTTCTTAAAAAGGACCCAAAAATTGGTTCCCCAAAATTTAAAGTACAATTAGAAACCCCCTGTATAATGTAGAAAAATTTTTTTCCAAAAAAATTTTTTATCGATGTCAGTTAGAGTCCTTTTTTGGGTTTTTGGTTAAAGCTATCTAAAATTATATTGTTGAGGGCCCTTTTTCATCAAGTGTTAAAAAAAATTGCTTTGTGTCCAGTGTCCCCGGCAAACTAAATAAACCAAATATGTTTCATGTTCATTTTAGAAGCTTATCTAGTAACCATCATATTAAAAAATATTTAATTTCGCCTAAATTTTAAGGTTGTTTCACAAAAACGATTTTCCCGGGGAAGCCGTCCGTATGCCTGTGGCCTCCGGGGGGCTCATAGGAAAAAGTTTATGGGAACTTTCTAATTTTTCTATTAGATTCCGAGAGTTTTCCCCCATTTTGGACCCCTTTATATTGATCTTCTTTTAAAGTTAGGATATTATTTTTAAATAACCCTGTATTAATTACAGTTTGTATTAAGGATAAATCAACTGACCAATAAAGAAAGGTTAACACCCTTTATATTCCAATTTCAAACCAATGGACACCTTGCATAAATTAATTTTCTTATCCACAAACACTTCAAATATCTTTCTTTGCTTAATATGTTTTCTTAAAGAAAAAAATGGTGTAATTGCGATTTAAAGTTCACGTCTTGCTGTAGTGCTTATTTATTAAAATAACAATTAACCCTGCAAGATTCGGGCCCCTACGCTAATAATAGTATATACAGGTTACGTGTAATAAAAGTAAAATTAAAAGTTAACTGACTCCGAGCTGAACTTAAATCGTCATAAAAACCTAATTTTTGCATGACGTCAGACCCAAACGACGTGGGTTAACAAAAGCTCTGCCGAGTTTCAATATTAGGTTCTTTTTATGTATTTTATTCAGAGCAAAAACAAAACATCCATCGCGTTCCTTTATTTAATTAAATGTGCAACAAGTGCCGGTACACATGAGCTTAAAAGTAATCGGGACGCAAAGATTGTTTCCAATCTAATCTCTTTGATACCCATCGAAGTTTCAGTGCACATGAGATAGGCAAGCTGCGTCATTCAATCCTAACTTTTTTATACCTATAAGAATTGTTTCCGTATTTGTAAATGCAGTTAGAAATTGATATGCAAATTATTTTAAAGTGAAGTTGGACAAGTGGCTTGGCAATATAAATTTTATAAAGAAAATTATCGATAAATATAAATCATGTAGGTGTCCAAGAATTCAGACACATCATCACTGGTATCCACGAAAACTTGAAGAAACGAGGTAGGTTAAATTGCCGCCTTAAAAGTTTAAAATTTTAAATACTTCCCAAGACTTTTGGAAATAAACCGAATATTCGCGATTTTATTTTTATTTTTATGACTTTATTTGTTAGATATAACAAAATAAATTTCACATTCCTTCACCTGCCTACTTTTTTGCTCTACAAAGACAATGTTATTAGATGTACACACCGACGTTTCGTCTTTGAGCTGCCATCATCAACTTTGTTTTTTTAAATACTGTCTGGATTTTTACTACTGATTTAAAGTCTTTAAGGTTTTAAAACCAAAGCTGTACCGTATTTTAATGATTCCTGGTAAAGATCTTACTAACTAATCAATTCTCATCTTTCTTGCCATTATTATGAATTTTGAATAGTGCGATACATCATTAATTTTGGAACCTTAGAGCTAGTAAAATCCTGTAAAACCAAATCCAAGGTATATTTATAAGAGCCAAGTTGATGATGGCAGCAAGACCCGAAACGTCGGTATAAATCTAATAACACTGCCTTACAGAACAGAAAAGTAACATAAAATGTAAATTTATTTTTGTTACATCAATAAGTAAGAGTGATAAAAAATAAAAATAAAATTATGAATATTCAAGTGTTTAAACTTTAAGGTGGCATTTTGATCAGCATCAAATTGCGCAACTTGCCTTCATTAAACCGACCTCGTATCTCTTTAAGTTTTTTGAAATCAATGATAAAGGTTTGATTTAAGGATACCTATTACCTAAAAATGTATAGTTAATGTAAAATAAAATATTACGCAATTTTTTTTGTTGTAGCTTTCTTTCATTTTCTAATTTTGTCTGGAAATCCAAAAACATGTTTTTTGCAAATTTTAAATTGCAAAACAAAATTGACAACCTTTTTTTTTCGTGATAATTCAGTCCTGGTTCGAAATATTAGTGTGGAAGTTTTGGCCCGGGCTAACCGAATTTGAAGTGAATAGCGATATAAGCTTAGTAATTAAAAAAAAAATATATGCTAAAAGTCCATTTTACGTTTTTTTCTAATTTTGATAAAAAAATAATTTTTATGCTCTACAATATTGAATATGTATTTTAGCATAAACCCAACGATAACCGAGGATGAAGTTGCCGGAAATTATTAATTTGGCGTCCAAAGACTCAACCATGGTATCTATAATAATTTTGGAATCAACAATTCAAATCCCGGATTAGTTTAACTCCATCAGTTCAGAGTCAAAAGGGCATTTCAAGGTCAAATCTTAAAATTAAGTCGCAACCAAGAGATTTAAACAGTGTAAACTTATATATTTCAGGTCGCTGAATACGAATCTGTTGTCAGTTTGACCCCATTAAAATTTGATAATTTGATCCATGAGTCTAGTCTTGAAATATATATATATATATATATATATATATATATATATATATATATATATATATATATATATATATATATATATATATATATATATATATATATATATATATATATATATATATATATATATATATATATCTATATATATATATACATATATATATATATATATATATATATATATATACTATATATATATATATATATATATATATATATATATATATATATATATATCTATATATATATATATATATATATATATATATATATATATATATATATATATATATATATATATATATATATATATATATATATATATATATATATATATATATATTTATATATACAAGAGTGTTACTTAATGGTATGTCATAATTTGAAGGAGGCATTCCTGGATCGATTTTAAGTCAGAAAGTTCATATAAACGTGGGCCTAAATGCTTAGTTGTTAAAGATACAGGGTGTTAAAAGTTTAATTTTGCTTTCGTTTTCCTATGAGTATTCTTTAACCAAATGACCCTAGCGGTACAAAATTTGGGATCTGAGGTTTCTGAGGCGAGAAATTTAAATTTGTCCACGCTTTTGATGTTGCTACTAGGGGCATAAGCTACGGCCTTCCTCCACTTGTTTTAGATGTCGTAACTTTTTCAGTCGCCTCCAACCCCCAAAATCACCCTCAAAAGTCACTGGGGAATTGGGGACCTTTGAGGGTGATTTTAGGAGTTAAGGCGTTTTTCGAGGTTTTGTGCCCTAAAAAGACTTTTGATCACCGTGTTAAGAACTACCACTATGCAAAGTTTAAGCAATTGGCCAAAATTCATTTTCCATAAAAAATTGTGGGATCCTTTAAAAGTGTGTTTATCTCGAAACAGCTGCTCCTAGACATAAATAAAGTATACATTTTTGATGCAGATGGATTTATAGTAAGCTTATTTTTTTAATAAGCAAGGTCAATATTCTAAGCTTAAAAAAAAGAAGTTACGACATCTAAAACAAGTGAGGTAGGCCATGTGGCGCCCTCTGCTAGCAATATCAAAAGCGTGGACAATTTAAATTTCTCGCCTTAGAAACCCCCAGATCCCAAATTTTGTGCCGCTAGGTCGTTTGGTTAAAGAATAATTAAGAAAAACGAAAGCAAGAAATTAAAAACATTAACACCGCAACGTCTTAATAACTAAGCATTTTAGGGCCACGTTTATATGAACTTTTCGACAAAATCGAACCAGGAATGCCTCCTTCAAGTGTGACATGCCATTAAGTAACACCCTGTATATATACATATATATATATATATATATATATATATATATATATATATATATATATATATATATATATATATATATATATATATATATATATATATATATATATATATATATATATATATATATATATATATATATATATATATATATATATATATATATATATATATATATATATATATATATATATATATATATATATATATATATATATATATATATATACATATATATATATATATATATATATGCTATATATATATATATATATATACATAAATATACATAAATATGCATATTCATATACATATATGGATAAATTGACGCTAGATAGGGCGAAACCTGTCAGTCGCGATACCCATCAGGATAGCTATCGGATAGGCCGAAACTATCTGATAGCTATCGCTATCTCATGTGCATTGCCCCATTACTCCCAATGTATTTCTGCCACCATCAGATTAAGCTTATGTGTACCTGCACTTAATAAATGTAAAGGGTAATTATACCATCAAAAATTATTCATCCAATTAATACAAAAAAAAACATTTCATAGAAAATAAGTTGAAACTCTAAAATCTGTTTATTATCATTTGAGAATCACCTGGTAAGTATTTATGATTACCGACTTTCTTTACCTTAATTAGTATATTTTACAGGGTGTCCGAAAATGACGATGAAAAATTTTCAGGTATAATTCAACATAAAAAGATATGAAAAAAAATTCATATTAACATAGGTCCGGCAAAATGCTTCCAGAGGGAGCTGCAGGCCCTTGAAAATGGTATTATAAAAGTAGTTTTTATTTAATTTATTAGGATCTACTTACAATACAGAAATTAAATTCTACGTGTAAGTTAGAGTGATTGGAGATCACTTTTTGAAAATATCTGGGGACCAATATTGCAACCAGTGCCAGTGGTGTGGAAACAAATGGGTGGTTAGTTATTTAGGGCTCGCATTTTTTTTCGCCGAGTGTATTTTCGCTATCTTTTAAATAAATTATGTTTCTTTGAACATTGTTACGTAAACAAGGTTTCCTTGGTACAAAGTCGTGTAGTCGACGGTTGAGACAAACGGACTTAAAAGGACGACTGCAGTGCGTAAATACAGCAAACAGGCTATGTAATAAAAATAAGAAGATGCTTGAATACTATTTTAAAATGAAGTTACTTTTTTACACCCATTGCAAGGATTTAAAAGTTTAGGGACAGCGTTGTATATTATTTTGTTATTGATTTGTTGGTACTTTTATTAATAAAATTATTATTCTGAGCATTAAAGTCCGTTGCGTCGACTATACGACTTTGTACCAAATAACCCTTTTTTACGTAAAAATGTTCAAAGAAGCATAATTTATTTAAAAGATAGCGGAAATACACTCGGCGAAAAAAATATAACCCTAAATAACTAACCACCCCTTTGTTTCCACGCCACTGGTTGCACTATGGTTCACCTGATATTTTCGAAAAGTGATCTCCAATTACACTAACTTATACGTAGAAGTTAATTCCTGTATTGTAAGTAAATCCTAATAAATTAAATAAAAACCACTTTAATGACTCCGTCTTCTAGGGGCCTGTAGCTCCCTCTGGGCTTGTTTCCGCACTATGTTAATATGAATTTTGTTTCATATCTTTTTAAGTAGAATTATACCTTAAACTTTTTTATCGTCATTTCCAGACACACTGTATATTTGTTGTCGGTACATTATCGGCAATAAAAAATGATAATAAAAGGATTTTCAAATAAAACTTTTCTTCATGTTCCTTGTGTAGCTAGGGATATACAGTTAAGAGTGGAATTTTTTTCTCAAAAGTTAACCAGAACATAAAAAAAAAATAAAAAAAACATAAACACAAAAGCTCTATTTCTGTTTGCTTAATCTAAAGGAAATATAAAAATTGCACAAAAGTCTGCCTCAAAAATACTCGTGCAGGTGCCGCGGGAGAGCCCACTGAACTTAAAGTAAGAGCCAAGTTTGACCCTTATTGCTACAAGGAACACCGCCAAATTACAACAAATTTGGGGAAAGAATATTTAGGATATTTACGAAAAAATATTTTTAACACCCTGTATCTTAAGAAAAAAGAATTTGCGGATCCATGTTTACATAAATTTGTGGTCTTTCAAATTTTTGATAAATGTTCTAGTCCACGTCGTGCAATTTTTATTGAACAAATCTTTGCAAAACATCATGTTTTATTTTTATGTAGCTTTTTATGATTTGGCTTAAGCCATAATAAATTTTTCTAAAATCCCTTTTTTATTTCTGATTCTGATAAAAAAAACGTAAAACAAAAAAAACATAAAAATAAGATCCCAGGGTAGGAAACTCTAAACCTACTTTCAAATATAACTACCCTGTTTATGTCGGTTTTTTTCTTGCTGAATTTGCATACTTTTATCGGTAACAAGTCGGATTTTATTACTTTTAAATCTAAAGGATTTTCGATCGAAACGCCACATAATATGTCAAATAACATATTTTGATTAGTGCGAGACTTAATAGTCCAATAAATGAAGGGACAAAGCTCTAAATAAATCTGTACAGGGTTGTCCAACGAAGGGTAAACACCCTCGTATTTTCTTTATTTCAAAAGATATTGAAAAACGGTTTATACAAAAGTTGTAGGAATTTTAAGAGGAGAATAACAGGCAGTTTGCCATGAAACAATTGAACATCCTAATAAAAAGTTATACGAGAAAAATATGAGTTTATCTTCCTTATTTTAAAATGGAACACCCGGTATATTATGTGTGATTTTGGATTCTCTAGAAAATTCTAAACCTTTTTTCATGTAGGGTGTTACATGTCTAAGTTAAAAGTTTCGGAGCGATGGACAATTGAAAATCAGTAAAATGTCTTATAGCTTATTCATATTAAATAGTCTGAAATGCAAAAATGTCAACAATGGGACACGTGCTCAACAGTGGCGTTTGGTTGCCGTCCAGCAGTGGATCAAACAGTCGTCAAACTTTGATAGTTTACTTGTCAAAAAGAATATTCTTCTACCTATATAACCTCTTCAGCCATCTCTTCGACACGCGTTACTCAAAAGACGAAATGATAGATATATCTCAAATACGTTGGCGAGGAATGTGTATCAGTTGAAGCGTCGAAACGACGAGTATCCTAAACATGTATCCCGACGAGAACGGCAACCAAAGTTTGAGAACGGAAAAAATTAGGAGACAGATTCAGGAGACCGAAAATGTAGGTTATAAAGAGAGTTATTAATAAGCCTGTTCTCAATGAGGAAAATCAGCTACGAGTTTTGCTTTCCGTTCATTGAGGAATCCCATCCAATGTACCAATTCTCGGGCAGAAGCCCTTGAGTATGTCTTACACATCTGTGAAAATTTTTACAAAATCATAAAGTGCATCCCTATCGCACATTTCGTATCACCAAGAAGCTACTACCTGGTGATAAAGAAAAAACGAATTTTGTTCTTGGGCTATAAGATAATTGACCAAAGCCATGACTTTTAAAAACGTGTTATTCACCGATGAATCTACGTTTAAAAGTGATCATGCTATGAACCGACATAATATAATTTACTGATCAACAAAATCCTAATTGGAGAGAGGGAAATTATGAAACAAGGAAAGATGGTCAGTGAACGTATGGGGTGGAATTATAGATAACTCTGTTGTTGGCACATATTTTCGAGGTACTTTAACTGGTAACAAATAATTTAAACTTCTTAAGAGAATCGTTTGCCGACATTATTAGAAAATGTAAACCTTCAAGTTAGAAATATGTGGTTTCCAACATGACGGGGCCCCGCCGCATAGCACACGTGATGTCCACTTTTTTCTTGACTGAACGTCATGGATCGAAAATGGATAGAAGCAAGGGAAATCCATGGTATGAAAATAGGGAAGACGACGGACTCAGCCCATTGGATTACTTTCTGTGGGGATTCATCCGACAATTTTCGTGAATGCTACGCCTTGTGAAAGTCCAAAATGAGAATGGGAAAAGAGAGGATACAATAGTCTTTTAGAGCTGTCAATCATGATATGCTACACAACACGTCAGAGAACTTTATAGAGCGCATGCATATGTGTTTTAGCCGCTAGAAGGAGGTATTTTCGAATCTAGATTACGTTAATGGATTACTAAATGTTAGATGTTTTGCTATGCAAATAAATTTTTCTTTTTTTTTTTTTTTAATTATTTTGCATTTTAGCCTATTTAATGAATAAGTTTTTAAAAACATTTTTTGATTTTCAAGTCCATTTAAAAATTTTTAAATTTAGACATTAACACCCTATATGAAAAAGGTTTAAAATTTTCCCAGAGAACCCAAAAAAACACATAATATACCGGGGGGTTTTCCCTTTAAAAAAAAGGGGAAATAACCATATTTTTTTTTTAAAACTTTTTTTTTAGATGTTCAATTGTTTTCTGGCAAACTGCTCATATTCTCCTCTAAAAATTCCTACAACTTTTGTATAAACCTTTTTTTAATATCTTTTTGAAATAAAAAATTTTCGAGGGTGTTTACCCCTTTGTTGGACAACCCTGTCCCTTTTCCCGAACTAATTTTAGGTCTTCGGGGGAAACTTTTCCGGGGGAAAAAAAAAAGTTTATCAACATTAACAGGTGGGAAAGGGTTGAAAAAATTTTAAAGTTTTCCCTAAATGGGTTTCTTGCTAATATCTTAAAGCTATGCAAATTGGAAATTTTGTTAAAACAAAAAATAAAGATCGCCGTATAATCTAAAAAATGGTTCTTAAATTTTTTAAAAAAGTCGATGGTTTCCCATATCCCCAGTGAAAAATGTTATGGATTTTTCGAGGGCCCTTTTTTTCCCAAAATATTGGTGTTGCAAAAAAAATGTAAGTCTTTTAGTTGATTTGAGTTGATCTTCATTTTGTCGAACAAAATTTTTTTTCCTTTTTGGCAATATTCAAAAAACTCATTTTAGGATTTAAGGGGCCTTTTCCCCGGTTCCACGGGGGAATCGTGATAAACTTTTTCTCGCTCGAAAGTGTAAAACCCTAAATTGCCCCAAATAAAAACTGAATTTTTTTCGCGTTGGGTTTTTCCCAGGTCTTCAGTTACTGTATATTAAACATTTTTTTAAAAATGTTTTAGATTGCCAAAAATTTCTTTATAAAAAATTTTCGTTCATAAAGTAATATTTTATTGTTCTAGTAAAATAAAGTGTCAATAACAAATGGCCAAACAACAATTTTTAATATTTTATTAAAAATTTTTTAAAATTTTCCCCCCCCCGGGGGCCTTTTTTATTAAATTTTTCAACGCAATAAATTTTTTTTGGGGACATTTTTTTTTTTTTAAAACCCTCGGCCCTAACCAAAAAATTTCAAATTTTCCTAAAATTCCTCCCAAAATAATTACACCCAAAATTAAAGATTTTTAATAAAATACACCTTTATTTTAAAAAAATTTTGATGGTTTAGGCTTTTGGGGTTTTTGGGGAATTTTTTTTTCTTTTTTCGAAAAAAATTTTTTGGGATCGCGCTTTTTTTACTTATAACGACGAACTTTTATCTTCGAATTCCGTCTTTTGGTTTCTGCAATTTTTTTTTTAAAACACTGTCGTTCGCTTTGTATGTTCTTCGTACAACGTTTTGACTTTGCGGGTAAGGAATCCTTAATGCTGCTGCAGCCGTCTTTAATTTTTCTAAGACTTCTAAGGCATTCATTTTGGTTTCGAATTTTTTTCCCTTTTTTTTTTTAAGATTTTGCCATTTTTAAAATTTTTTTTGTCAACTAATTTGACATGTTTTTCCTACATCTCGCAACCGTGGTTACTGTTATCACCCCTTTAGGTAAAACCCTATACAGGTATTCTAAAATATTTTTGAAATTTTAACTAAATATAATTCAATCGCAGTCATACATAAACAGGCATTCTTGACTCATCATTTTCAAAAAATATTCGTTCAATAAAGACCTAATTTATATACTAGTTATATAAATGCTATTATTAAAGCCACGAGCGGCAGAAGTAGGGTTTCTTTTATCTTTTTTTTAAAAATTTTTCAAAAAAACAAAAAAACGCCCCCCAAAAAAAAAATTGTTTTAAAAACTTAGTTAGGGTAATACCAAAATAACATAAGTAAAATAAAAAAAAATATATATCGGGGGGAAACCACGGGGTGCTTAAAAAAAAGAAAATTTTTTTAAAAAATTTTTTTTTAATTTGTGACAGTTTTTAAATGTAAATATAGGAACTAAAATTTGTATGTCAATTAAAAAAACAGTAAAAATTTTTTTTGTTAAATAAAAATACAATTATCTCACTTTAGTTACACGAAATAATAAAACATAAGTCGATAGTACCAGTCTTTCGGTTTTCTACAAATTCGTTTTTTCTAAAGTTGGGAGACATACATTTTTGAACAAAAAAGTTAAACGTAGGTATGTAGTATCACGAAAATTAAAATGCATGCATTGGGGTTAAATAAAATATGGGGAACAAGGGTTTTGTTAACAAATAATAAAAAAGATAAGTCGTTGGTAGCTCATCTTTCAAATTTCTTAAATTTATTTTACTAAAGTTGGTAGAAATATATTTTCTTACAAGTTATTCGACGCGGTATCTAGTATGATTAAATTTACTTGCATATTATTATGTTAAAAAAATATAATTATCTCACTTTATTAAACAAAAATAAAAAAATAAGTCGATAGTAATTCAGTCTTTCAGTTTTCTAATTCTTTTTTACTAAATTTGGGAAAAAAAATAAATTTTGTTACAAAAAGTTGAAGCAGTATCGAGGAGAGTATGTAGTATAAACAAATTCATGCATGCATTAGGTTAAATAAAATATAAACAATAACATAATAAAAGATAAGTCGATGGTAGTTCACTTTTTCAAATTTCTATAAATTTATTTTACTAAAGTTGGTAGAGATAAATTTTCTTACAAAAAAAAATATAGTTTAACGAGCGAAAACCCCGACGTGCGTTAAACGGCTTTTTATTCCGGTCACGCTTTTTTAGTCAAAATGTCATCGAATTCATGTCAAGTACACTAACGTTATTTAACCATAAATTAGTTATCTAAAATCGTTGTGTTTGACAATAATTTTAGAATGAATCGGTTTGAGAAATACTGAAATTTTTTAGTTGCTATGGTAACGAAACAAAATGCAAACTTTTAATTGGTCGAAAGTACTGGGTGTGAAATTTTCAGTATAATTTTAGAATTTTTAAAAAATGTTTTCAATGTTTTTCAAATTTAAAACCCTAAAAGGGGCCTTTTTAAAAAATATTAAAAAATAAAATCCTTTATTTAATCTTTCATTTGTCATTATACAGGTTGGTCAAAGAAATGTAAAACAAATGGTTTTTTTTTTAATATAAGTTAGTGTTGTTGATGCTTGAGTGCATTGGTGCGCGATGAAAACGACATCTGACGGCTGCGTACTCGTATAATCGCGCTTAAAATCCGTGGGAGAGATGTAAGACTCTTTGCAAAAATTTATTTATTTTTGTAAATAAATATATTATACAGGGTGATTCATTGAGTGTCCTATTAAAAAATTCAAGGACCAAAAATAATAACTTTTTTTTGTTTTCGCATAAGAGGTAATAATACATTTAAAAATATTTTTGGCCCAAATGCAGGGTTTCCAGATCTAACCAAAAGGGAACAAACAACATTTAATTTTAAATGGAACACCCTGTTTTATTTTTGTTCTACACAAAATTCTAAGTAAGTTTTATTAACATATTCCTATCCTATATCTTACCGTTTTAAGAAAATAATTAATCACTTTTTTTAAAAAAAATCCCCCATGTTAAAGGTTTAATTTTCTGCCTCCGAGCTGGGATACTAAAATTTGTTTTGGGGTTAGCCAATGCATGTTTTGTTCTGTTTTTTTCCTTTTTGTTTTCCAAAAGGATTACCGATATTAAATAATGTTAAAACTTTTTTTTATACTGTATTTTATCCCCTTTTTGAATGAATATTTACCACAAAATCTCCATACATCTTTCTATACCCATCTGCCACCGTTTTTAAATATAACCAAATTTTAATATTTTAAGCATTTATTCCTTATTATTCAAAAAAATAAATTATTTTTACCTTTTATGTCAAATAGTTGTCAGAGTAATTTAAAATTCTAAAATTTCATGGCCTACCTGGGTAAATTTAAATTAAGCCGGCGCGGCGGTGGTTTACTGTAGATAGTATTTAAAAACAGGAAAAAATTTAAATTCGTTTGAATTTAAAAACGTGGCAGATGGGTATAGAAACATGTAAAAGGGTTTTTCGTAAAGGGAATATTGTCATTTAAAAATGGGATAAGTGTTTATTTAAAATTAATTAATCATTCGGTAATACTGGGTGAGTTTTATTCTTTTAATGGCATGTAGTGTACATGCATTCTAACAAAAAAAAATTTTAGTATCCCAACATAAGCTTTCTTAATTGTTTTCTTAAAAACGGTATTATCACAAGATGGAACTTTAATAACTTACTTAGGGGAAATGGAATCGAATATGCTAAAAACGGTTCTTATCAATTTTCGTTAGTTTCGGTAGATCTGGCGGGTTTCACTTTCATATTTTTAAAAATGTAGTAACCCCCTTATGGGTGTTGAAATTCAAAAAGTTCCTGGTTCCCCCGAATTTTTGGAATAATTATGTATATTATTATTATATTATTATTATTATATTATATTATTATAAAATAAAATAAAAATAATAATATTATATTAATATAATAATAATATTATATTAATAATATTAATAATATAATAATATTTATATATATATATATATATTATATATATTACATATTATTATTATATTATATTAAATATAATATATATATATATATATATATATATATATATATATATATATATATATATATATATATATAAACCTGGTCAGCACTGAAAATGACTGATTGGTAACATTACAAATCAGAATAACTTGGTTAAAATGGATAGATCTCAAAAGTGAAAGGGGGGGGAAATTTTTTTTAAAAAAATTTGATCCCCAAATATAAAAGTGGCTGCAAATGTAGCTGGGTCTTAGGTCACACGCGAGAAAGATATATTTAGCATAATCAAAGGTGCAGTGTAGCTTTCCCATCTCATAAAAGTAATTCGTATTTTTCATGTAAAAAAATATTTATAATTTTACCACCAATATATTTTGGTTTTACTTTCAGGGCAACAAAGTAGAAGCCGGACCAGAGCCTGAAGATCTGTCAAAGTTAAATCTTCTATCGCTTGTAACACCAGTAGTTTTTGATACCGCTGGATTTTTCTATAACTTTGGAGATGTCTTGCAACAACCTCCCAAATCTGTCAAAGTTGGTCAAACTGTATCAGTAAAATTTGTAAGTATCCCATCATAAAATAAAAAAAACCTGACTTGTATTTTATTTTATTATTGGGCACTTTTAGAAGAATAACATGATTATTTGTAATTGGCTCGTGATGTGGACTTGTTGTTTTCATAATATCAGCGTATATGATGAACATTAGTTTTTAAATTGCGTCAGTGTCATTTGACAGAAAAAAGAAAAAAAAAATAAAGAAATTGGACAGGTTGTCTAATATTCGAAAAGTAATAAGGTCTATTTTTGTACTTATTCTCGTTCAACCCCCTTTCACGACGGTCGCCACTTGGACTATTATATTTATTTTGTTTTTGTTTTATTAAAAGATCTAAATCACGCCGCCTCTGTCATTCAAAAAGTGTCCAGGGTTAAACAATGTAATTGAATGAATTTTGGTATCTGTTTTTTTTTACGCTTTAATAATTAAAAACAAATACCCATTGTATATTTTTTGCTTACCATTGACTAAAAAAAAACAAGCCAGACAGTTGTCATTGTTTCGCTTTATTTTAAAGGGTCTTTTTTGTTTTCTAAAATTATTGGCCAATTGTTTAATTCTTTTGATGGTATTTAAGCGTTAAAAAAAAACGAGAACTCTAGACGTCTATAATTTATACATATATATATATATATATATATATATATATATATATTATATATATATATATATATATATATATATATATATATATATATATATATATATATATATATATATATATATATATATATATATATATATATATGTATAAGGCAATGTTTGGCACATTATTTTTTTTTTAAAAACCCTACTTTAAGTAAAAAAAATAAAGGTAAAACAGAACGTCACACAATATTTTTATACTTTTAAGAGATTATAGTAAAAGATTAACCAAATAACCAATTTTAAATCAGCAATTAAAAAGTTTTAATTTAAAACAAAATCAGGTACATATTAAAATTAATTTAAACAGGAACTCTACCTTGGAGTTGTGATACATTATACTTATTAAAAAAACTTTTGAAGTTATGTCTATCTGTTAAATTTTTTTTTTTTTTATTAATATTTTTTTTTCCTTATAAAAAAAATGAAAGCAGATATAGCCTTGCTATTTACATATTTTTTTAGGCATTATTAATATTAGGATATTTAAAATTTAGAAATTAATTAAGTTGAAATAGATTTGACTAAGATTGCTAATATCTTTTTTATCGTTGAAGGCTTCTTTTTCTATTTTTATTTTAATTATTTCTTTAATTGTAAGTTATTATTTGTAATAAGAGTCTTGTGACAGCTTTTTAGTGTCGTTAAAATTAAATTCAAGCTTCCTTTGGGATTTATGTTTGTGTAGGGCAGTTAAAGCATTTTTAATATATTTGTGTCCCTTTAGTGTAAGTACTGTGTCGTCATTTCAATATATTTTTTAGGACAATTTAGGCATAGAATGAACTAAATTAGGTTAGACTTTTCATTCTTTGGTATTTGACTTTTTAAAGGTGTAAATAACGAGTATGTTAAATTATGTGTTTTATGACAAACAACTATATTAAACTTCAAAATAGGTCAGTAAATGAAGGCCGGAAAAAACCCAAACCTGAATATCAGGTTGGGCCGTCACATTTTTTTTTTAATTTACAGGTATCAATGTGTACATTAACCTCTGAAAATATGGAAAATGTCCCAGGCCTGAAAATGGCCCTTAAAGGCCCCGAAAAATTTGTTTTTGGCCAATATTTGCCGAAATATGACATAGAGAGATCTAAAGATCTAGAAAATCTTTAGACCTACAAAAATGGTCTCAATGATTTTTTCTATCTATTTCTTCTCGCAAAAGTGGTTTTCGGAAGTCATCAGTTTTGGAATCTAAAAATATAATACTTTTTTTTCAAATTCTGGGACAAATCGAAGATACACTAATTCACATGTTTTAAACTGCAAAGACCAATTGTAGATGGCGCCATCACTTTTTTCTCGTTCACGAAATTATTACGGCGATGAACATACACCTAAGAATGATCTATTTCCCAACACCTTTGGTGTTGAAAACGTGATTATTTTTCTCGGTATAAGCCCTTAAAGAAAACGGGGCTAAAAATCTACCACTTAATCACCATTCCCTCACGCATGTCTTGGATGCAAATTCCTGGTTGGCATCATAAATCTTCTCCTGGTCTATTCAGTCCACTCTTATTTCCTCTTGGTCTATTTCTTCTTCTGTTTCTTCCTTTTGCCCTTTTGCCCTTTTGTCTCTGGCTCTACTCCTACCTCTCTATCCTCACCTGCATCCATTTCTTCTCCTTCCTCTGCTTGTTCGGGTACAACTATATCTTCATTTTCCATATCCTTGTAATTAGAACACGGGCCCAAATGACATGAACCACAAATAATCGAGCACTTTAGTCCTGGTTTCATACATGAACATTTCTTGTTACAGCCCATCTTACACTGACAAGAAATAATTTTAAACATGTCTGAATGTGCCGGCTCTTTTGTCGTCTGGACTGGTGATAATTCATCTCTTGGACATTTCCACCCCTATTCTTTTGGCGGCAGTTTGTTCGCGAGCCAATGCTGCACTTGTAAATACACCCGATATAAGTGCTGCCTTACAGCTTCGTCGGTAGGGGGCAAGCCCCCAATCGTCCAAATGTCTAGAATCTAAGGGCCCCGATAGACCCGAGCATTTTTGAAAACTCCGGAAATCCAAAAAAACGCCCTAAGAAAAACACGTTGTTTATAAAAATATACAAAAAATATTTATTGAATCTTTTGGAATGTATTTAACACCTTTCAAAGCCCCATTATCCAAAAGAATTTGGTAAAAATACTCTGTATAAAAAATATGAACAGATTGGGAGAAGGATTAAAATATCGAGCCAAAACTAATTTTGGCTTAGGTTTTTTAATATTCTAGAGAAACAAAAAAAACAACAGTAACAAGATATTATAGCTACAGGTTCCTTCTTTCATATAAACTTTGAATTATGAAAAAATATGCATTTTTACGTGAGTAATTTAAAAAATTGTTCGCCCGCTTAGAAGTGTAAGTAGCTTAGAGCGCCTTTCGGGATGCGGGGCAGGTGCAAAAAATACGCGGCGCGTTAATGTCCAGTTATCTCAAGAACCACCAAATTTCTAACAAAAGTGATGGGAATCATTTTTGCAGCTAATAAAGTGCTCTTCATTTTCGTCTAAACACAAAATGCGTAGTATCATATTTCGGGAGATATCGGCCAAAATAGTTGAAAAAACTAATTTCCGGGCTCTCGAGGGCCATTATCAGGCCCTTGCGGACATTTTTTTTATCTATGATATTTTTAGAGGTCAATGTACAGGGTGGGCCAAATTGGGCACTTTTAAAGGGAAACTCCCATTTTTAAAGGAGATAGATGAAAATTAATGTCGGTGTCTGAAGCTCAATTTTCGTCAAAACATAATGGTAAAAACCGCACATCGATATCTGTTACCATTTCTGAGTTACAGGGTTTTTTTTTTCAAAAAAGTGCATTTTTTAAAAATCTCTG
The DNA here is from genome assembly GCA_019359885.1 of Listronotus oregonensis. Classification (NCBI taxonomy): domain Eukaryota; kingdom Metazoa; phylum Arthropoda; class Insecta; order Coleoptera; family Curculionidae; genus Listronotus; species Listronotus oregonensis. The sequence continues at coordinate 9,675 of JAHBCN010009151.1, read as the reverse complement.
TAACTTTTTTGCTATGGAATATTTTGAGTTTCTGTAAAAACATTTTCAAACCAACATTTTACGTAGAATATATAGTTATTAACAGAAAAATAAATGTTTCATATGGGACACCCTGTATATTTTTGAATAATTGAAAATAACTTTAAATTATCTTTTCCAAAAATATAGCACACTAAATATTTTATAAAATGAAACTTATTTTTACAATGAATGATGTCGAATTTTATAACAATGTAAACTATTTTAAGAATAAAATTAACAAATAAAATATAAAAAACAACAATAAAAAGTAATAAACCAGCGCAAGAGATTTAGCTACAGGAGATGTTCGAATTGTCGACCGGTCTCTCTTATGCACAAACGGCACCGTTTCGGACATTTTCTTGCAGAATTCATCAATTCAAGAGGGTCAGAGATGCAAACCCTTGCACAAGCGCTACTTCTAATTCTCATCTAGAACGTATAGGTAATTTAAAAATAAGGTCCTTTAGTCTTCCCCAAACATAAAAATCCATGGGCGTTAAGTCCGGTGACCTCGCTGGCCAACGGATGAGACCTTGGTTAGCTATCCAATTATTGTCAAAGTTATCTGCTAAAAATTACTAATAATTTTAGCGTTGTAGAGGCAGTGCCTCGTCTTGCTGAAAAATATGTTTCCAGTTCCATTAGAGTTAGATCATCAATGAAGGGGTTCTATTTGTTGCTAAAATTTGCAAATATCGTTGAGAGGTGAGGGTACCATCATAAATTATCGGCCAATAATCCTACCCTAAAATACCTGCCCAGACACTAAACCCAAATCTTCCTGGGTTTCTTAGCTCGACTACTGATTAGGGGTTTTGCTGCGCCCAAAAAAAACGGTTATAGCGGTTAAAAATACCGGCACCAAAAACCTAGCTGGCCGGGGGTTCAAAATTCCGGTTTTAAGATGATGCCTTTTTTTGGGCCTGTATGGTTTTATATTTGTATTTCTTTAAAGTTCGTCTAACATTATTTCTTCCCAGTCCTTTTAAACTTTTAAATTTTCGTGTTGACGTTTTAGGATTTTTTGAACGGCTCCTAAAACTACTATCTCTTCTAACTCCTTACCCCTATTTTTATATCTGTTTTGACCTTTTTTCTCAAACTGGCCACTAATAATAAGGTTGTGTCGCAATTTTCCCAAAAATATCAAAAAAGGTTTTTCTTTTTTTTCTGGATTTTGGTTGTGGTATAAATTCTTTTTTTCTGGATTCCCCCCGGCTTGTATAAACAAACTTCTTTCCCTTTTTTCATAATTTTAAAATTTTTATTTTAAATTTATTTGAGATTTGACTAAATTCGGCGTGTTCCAGCCAAAACAAAATTTGCCCAATTACCAATAAGCATTTGTTTTCTTTATTATGGCCACCCCCGCCCAAAACCCTCTTGTTCAAAAGGGGCGAACTTTTAAAAAAATCTTTATTTCAAAGAGAACTCGACAAAATTTTAAAATTGTTTTATTTTTTTTGGAAAGGTAATTTAAAGTTATTTTCAATTATTAAAAAAATAAAACAGGGTGTCCCATATAAAAACATCGATTTTCTAAATAACTGGAAATTTTTTACAGAAACTCAAAATTTGTTTTCCATAAAAAAATTACACGATTTTTAAAAATTCATTTTTTTAAAAAACACCCTGTAACTCGGAAATGGTAACGGTTTTTTCCTTTTTATTTGAGAAAATTGGCTTCAAAAATGACTTTAAATTTTTCATTATCTCCTTAAAAATGGGAGTTTTTTTAAAAAGTGCCCAATTTGGCCACCCTGTACACATTGATACCTGAAAAATTAAAAAAAAAAATGTGACAGCTCAACCTTATCTTCCCAGGCTACAACTTTGTTTACTGAGCTAAAAATATAATTTGTTTAAACAATCAGAAGTTAAAAAGAAATTCAGGGTAAAGTCTATACTGGTCCGAAATCTGTTTGGAACATACCACTCGTTTATTTTCACACCAGTCCGACAGTTACGAAGTAAGAGATTTCGCAAGTCTACCAGGGCAGGGACCATCTTCCAAATGTTTTCGATCCAATTTAAGTGACTTAATACATTATTTTAAACTTTTATAGAAATAAACTTTTTTGAATAAAAATTTGATCACTGCACGATGTTAAACATTTTAAAAAACCTGCTAAAGCTTTTATTTAATATTACTGCAAAAAGCACAACATGTCGGATCACCTGCTACGCAGGATCGTTCTTTAAAAAGGAAATTTTGTTGGCGGCAAATTTTTTGGATCGACTCGTAGTTGGCCTGTATTATAAGGTTCCCCAATAATTTATTTAACCTAATTTGCGCAATTCTAGTTAAATTAATCCCCAAGGGATTTATATAACCGATGTCAATTATGGGGACCGCATGTCAGATTATTGGAGGCCTCAGGTGTCCTTTACACTAAACCGATTTAAGTGTGACATAATATTATCTCTATTTAAAGAACTTATTTCCTATAATTACTCGCAGAATAGTGGATTATAGGTTTTAAAAAGACCGCCTCATAATTTTTTTTTTTTTAATATTAAATTTAAAATTTCTTGTGAAAAGACTTGTACTTAAATTAATTTTTTTAGGGTCCAATATTAAAATACGTTTTTCAAATTAAAAAATTTTTTAAAAAGTTTTTGCAAGGGAAACAAGGGAATAAAAGGTGAAATCTTTTTTTTAAAAATTTGGTAGGAAGATTTTCAAAATTTATTTTTTTTTCCAAATTTTTTCTTAAAAAAAAAAAATATTTTTTTGGGGTAAATTTTTGGAATTAATACTTTTTTTTTAAAAAAAACCCGAATTCAAAATAAAAAAAAAAAACATATTAAAAAATTTTGTTGATAAAATTTTATTTGGTTTTGAAAAAAAATAAAAAATTTTTAAAACAGATTTAGGTAAAAGCCGCTTTTCAAAATAAAAAAAACTTAATTTTGAAATAAAAAATATTTCTTTTTTTGTTTTTGTTTAATTTTTAATTCCCTTTTTTAAAAAAAAAAGAAACCAACAAAAAATTTTTTTGGTCAAGGTTTTGTTTTTTTAAATAAAATGGGGCTTCAACTAATTTTAACAAAATATTATTCCTTTTTAAGGTAAAAATTTTGTATTTTGAGCTTTAAATTGTGGCAAATTATTTTAGTTTTTTATTTTTTTTTTTATTTTGCTTTTGGGGTTTTTTATTAAAATTTTTTAAAGTTAATTTAATTGGGGGTTCCGTTTTTTAATTTTAATTCCTTTTTTTTTTAATTTTTTTAAATTCTTTGGAATTTAAAAATTTCCAAAATGGGTTTTTAAATTTATTCTTTTTACCCTTTGCAGCAAGAAGATAAACCCAATTTAAAAAACCCTTTATAGCCCTAAAAAACCAATTTAATTTTTGCCATTTAAAAAATGTAAAATTTTCCATAAAAAGGTTTATTTTTGGGTTTAAAATTAAATCTTGTTTTGTTATTTATAACTTCATTTCCCCAAAATTTACCCATTTTTTTTTTAGCCCCATTCCAAATTTGAAAAAAAACAATTGGGATTTAAGTTTTCAAGATTTAAATATTTTGCAGTATCACTTGGAATTTAACTAAAAGTATTTATACCAACAGGTTCAACTAAAAATATTTTGTTTTAATATTTTATAAAAAGTCCATTGCGACAGATAGTACGAGGACCAAGGGATGCATATTTGCTATACATTTTAACAAAGTACAAACTTTTTTTTCTGCTATTACAAATGATCGAGGTTTGTTTGTCTTGCTATCGAGTATTTTTACATTTATGATAGTTTATGTAACTCGTCTCTACGGCATGCTTCCGTAATGCCAAATCCTGCACCTATCTATAACAAAACACAAGTAATTACACAGCTAAGAATAATTAACATTAATAAATTTATTATTAGATATTTATTATCTGGAGCTTTAGTTAAAAATCTATCAAATTCCTGTCGAGTAAAAATTTTTGGGACGGGGTCCCACACACTTTTTCTTTAAGAATGGAATTAACTTGGTAAAATGTCGACTATTTTTTTGGATTACAAATGTAACGTTTTACATTGAATATTACGACCATAAGGTCGATGGCTGAAGTATCTCTGATTTTTCTTGTAGATATGCTAGGAGAACGTTTTTAGTAATGTTCTTAATAAACTTTGTTTCACTCCAGTTTATAAACCATACATAACAAACTGTATATACCTTTTTAGATTTATCGCGTAATAAATTTGCTGCAGCTCAATTTGCTGCTTTAATTATATCATGTGGTGTACAAATAATATCTTCCTCACCATTCCAACTGAACATTTTTAACAGCTTTACAACAAAATAATAAAATTGTTAACTGACAACTTCGTATTAATTACGGAAACGGTAGCTGTTAAAAGCCGTATATAGGTAACTTGATAAAAAGCATAGTATAGTATTGCTGCTGTGATAACGAAATATATTAAAGGCGGCCACAAAAATTTCTTTTCCAACTTGGATGAAATGAATGTGTCAAAAAAAAACTCTTGATTCAAATTGTGGCACTTCTCGAATAAGGGATTGCTACTCTTCCCCGTTTTATACTAGTTAACTTTAGGGAACCTCTTAATCTTTTATATTTATTTTTACAGCTTTACCACTAGCTTTATTACCATTATAATTCCTATTCTCGCACTTTTTAATAGAGCAACATTAGGTGCAACTCTCATAGTACCACTTTAGATGCGATCTAGAAAACCTCAAAATATTCTATTTTTCCCTTCTTCTTTCCCAAAGTATCTAGACTAGAAAAGCTGCTGCCTTAAGCCCCAAGCCGCATTAGTTCTTGGGCTGTAACCCTCCGTGACTAATTGTTGGAACCTAAGTTTAGGCACCAAGCGACACTATAAGAATCACAACACCCAGATGGTGAGTTTGGACGAACCACCAACTCTCCTTTAGCTCGGTACGGGCGTACTTCTATCACACATAAGTGCCGAATGCCAACCCTTTCTTGGTTTGATACGGTTGTCCATTTATACCAGAGTTTTGCTGACTGCTTTTAAATCTTGTTTTAAATATTATCGAATGGCGACCCTAACTGGACTAGTCCTTAAAATATGAGCATACAAATTCAATTTAAAGGTAATTTGTACCAATAGTTTCCAGTATAACTTCTTAAACCATGGTGGGGAAACGTTAATCGTTGCGCTTCCGCACTACAAGTAGTTGCCGACAGACTTTGCTGTCGACTAAATATGAACTGAAAAACATAGGTGCAAATTAAGGTTTAAACATCGTGTAAAATGACTATTGCTAATTAAGACAAAACAAATAGAATAACTGTATACAAGTTTTTATTTACAAAAAAATATACAATTCACTACTCCACAAAATATAGTATAATACGCCAATGGGGCAACTCAAGTAAATATCTACAAATATAAAATTTCTAAAGAGTATAATTTTTTCCATAAAAAATTTAAAAATCAATTTTACTTTAAAAACATCCAAAGAAAGGTAAAAGGTCGAAATTAATCTGTCAAGGTTTTGGAAATCTGTGACGTAACTTACTAGTGACATAACTTACTATCTACTGACAATACCAGATGTTCACATTTTTATCAATAGCTTAAAATTACAAAGTATGAGAAAAACAGTTACAAAAATTTGCCCGAAAAATTCACTTAATTTTAGCAAAGAAAATTACTTATATTTCACTAAAAACCCGAATCGCCTTTCGACTACGAAGTCGTTAGCGTCAATATATAACGACGTTATGACACAATTCGAAACTGTTTTATTACACAAAAAAGTCACATTTTTTTTATTACACAAAAAAATACTTTAAGTCAAATTTAAAGATTATTTACAGTTTTTCTTGGGACACCCCGTATCATTTGTCACTTCTGTGACACTTGATATAAATTATGAACAAATTATATTATCAAAAGGTTTAGATGTTACCTTGACTATTCAACTATTTTCCTAATATACCAATTACCATTACTTTTTTTTTATTCACCACTCCAGCCAAATCTCGCCCTGCTCATTACGTCACATTAATCATACACATTTTTTCTGGTTACCTTTTAACCACACGTAGAGTATGTCAATTTAAAATTGAAACAGAGAAGTTTTTAGAATAGCTTTACTAGCTAAGAAAAATTTACACTTTTGTACTAAACCATAAAAAAATACTATTTTTTTATTAAATACTTAATAGAACCTTTCGGCGATTTGCCCGAAAATGCTAGAAAAATTTCTTGTTCCCATCGTAAGAAACAGAGAGAACTTCGTACAATTAAGCTTCACTTATTAGGCAAATTGCCTACTAACTTTTTTCCTGGCGCGCGGGGATTTGCACTCTCTCGACCAGTTTGCTTTCTTTGTTTTGGTAAAACCACAAGCAGCTGTTTTTTGGCGCGCGAAATCAAGAGTTCCGATTGGATGTGTTTCGGTTTCTTACCGTTGCAAGGTTCTTTTGCAACAAAATTTCTTGACTTGTTTTGTTTGTTTAACTATTTCTAGATTAGTAGAGCGGTGTTGTCCAGATTATTTAGGAATTTCACTGGTTGAAAAAAAATATTTTTATTATTTTATAAAAATTTGAAAGGATATGAGATGAGCGTACTTATGGCTATGGAATAATAGCATTCATGTTAACAGACGTATTTATGCAACAAACCGATTGCCAAAAATAAGGCCGTGAAAATACTTTCTTTATACATCTGAGTATTTATCGTCACTATTTAAACAAAGCAGATGTTTTTGAGAACACACAAAATTACCTTATAATTTTAGGAGATATCAAATTTTTTTAAATTATATTACAGTTTTTATTTTAAGACATGGCCTTTGATATCATCTTCTTTTAAAGTCATCCTGTACATTAAAAAATAGATATATTATTTTCTGTTTTACGACAAAGTAACAATATTTTCAATTATAAAAAGTTATTTAAAAATATAAATTCAACAAAGCACAGCTTATTTTGCCTACAAGGCAAAATTTACACAAATTGCTTAAGCAGAAAATGAACGTGCATTTGCGCTTAAAATTCAATACATTGGCCGAATGCCCATTTAGATTCTTGTATGATAAGTTAAGGAGTCCGTAACTTAACGGTTTAGTTCAATAACACCTACACTACAAGGACAAAGTGCTCCGATGTACGTCATCACCCAGGCCGACAAAATTGATGCTGCTACTGGCATTGCATAAATATTTATATTTTAAATCAATTGTTGCAGTATTGGCGATTAACATAATGCCAAAAATTAATAAATAAGAAAATTGCAAAAACAAATAATAATTTAAAAAATAGTTAACTGGAAAAATTCTCTAGACCTATATTTTAATTATTAAGTGATGCCTATTTTTACATTCTTAGATAGAAAAATTCATAATGTCGATAAACATCATAAGTAATAATATCATACAATTCTTATTGATTTTTGTAATATAAATTCCCAAAAAATCATTTCGAATAAGTATTGAGTTTTCTTTATTCCCTTTACCTAATGATCATTTTTTCCACAGTAATTTTTAATTAATGTGTTGAAATACAACTCAATAAAATTCAATTTGGGTTTTTTTACGGAGTGTGTATTGCAGCCTTCAAAATATATTAGATGTTCCTGTTTAACGAGAAATTTAAAAATTAATAAAGATAAAAATGATTTTTGGGAAAAAACATTTAGAAATTCATTTTCAAAGTCATTTAGTACCTTTTGAAATATTACATACGAAAAAACCACTATTTGGAAACTGGATCTCGAGGATAATGAAGACCACCCCGATTTAAATGTTTATCAGGTTAAAGTTGTCTTCAACAATAAGTTCTTCATTGTATATTAAAGAATTTTTGCAGTAGTTACATTTTAATTTTTTAAAAACTATATGACTGCAATAACCCAAATAAAATTACAGACATTTGGCTTTTAAATCGTCTATATCGGTGTCTTCAATGATAATATTGCTAAATATTTCATCTATTTTATTAGAATAACCCTCAACGATGCCTTCTTTTATGATCAAAATTCTGGGGTGTTATAAAATTTGAAAATGTTTAAAGAATTCCAAAATTGGAATTTTAATGTTAATATTGACTGAATTTGTCTTTTTCAGATTCTAAATTGCCTTATCGAATATGATAATGCCCCCCAAAATTGTCTGTATTTTTCCAAAACGATTTTCTAAGGATCGGTTTGAAGTTTTCCCAAAAGCACATAGTTTAAATTTAGTTCGTCAAAAAATATTTAATAACTTGCACCCATAAAAGTATGAGTTAAGGCAGTGTGGTTGCCTTGTTATTTGTTAGTAAATTTGCAGATTTCCAAGTTCCAACCAATTAATCATATTTTTCAGAAATTCTACTTTTGGATCATTTAATTTTCTTTTAATTTTAGGTTCCTGAAAGAGATCCGAAACCTTTCCTTTTGTGGTGTTTTTTTTCAATACTCCAAATTTATTATAATTTTTAAAAAATCTAGTATCTTTGAATGGTTTATCTTTCATAGTTTTGTAAGCCCTCAACAACAAATGGTTAAAAATTTTTAATGAATTTAAATTTTGTTTCTAAACTGGATGGGTAAAGAGCTTTTAAATTTAAGGCATAGCCAAATTTTAATGTTTTTCGAAAGTATTTTGGACAATTGGGAAATTTTACTTTTTTTAGGGGTTTACGATCTCACCGTTTTCGTATCCTGTTGGGAAATTTTGAAATAAAATCGCCTTCCTCAAAATGACACTCAACACTCGGCTATTGTTATTTGGAATAAAATTTTCGCGATGAATAGCCGTTAACCCTTTCTGCGAAATTCTCGTCTCTGGGAAAGCGAAACATGCGTTTTTTCCCTCAAATAGTTTCCTTTACATCCAGGAACAGCACTTTTGGCATTTTAAAACTACCTGTCGTCATTATTATAGTACAAGAAAAGCACACCTTAAATAAACAGTTCAAATTCAACGACCGATTTTATTGAGGCGTTTATTGACAAAGAAAGTAAACACGAAGCAAATGCAAACGCGACGTCCATATTGAAACAGGCCACGAAACAGGCGATTCTCTAACAGGGTTGCCAGATGGCCTCTACCAGCCATTTATATACGCCAGTAATGTGTTGACTGAAAAACAAAAACTTTTTATGCTCAATCTGGCAATGTCGCTTTAAATACGTCAGCCCGACCGGGCAGATGAGTGTAGGTGTTATTGGAATTTATTGGACAGGGTCGTAATAAGTTAGGTTAAAATCGCTAGGCCTCAGAGCATGACGTCAGCCGGTTTTTTGGTTTCCTTGTATTGTAGGTGTTATTGTTTAGTTTCCGGTGAAATTTGCTTGACTATGCATATTTTACTATTTTTAAAACAAATTTAGCACGGAGATCTTTGTGAATAATTTAAATTGTTAAATTAAGCCAATACCTGGCTAATACTTTAAAAATAAATATTTTTACCATTCAGCTGTTTTACCAAATTGTGTTCTCAAAAATCATATCTTATAATGCTACAGTTTTAAAAAAATTGGCACAACGGTACAAGAAAGAGTTTTTATTCTTTCCTCGATAAAAATGTGAGAATAAAGTAGATTTCGTAAACAAAGACGTAATTATCCTATCTTTAATACTTTATAAGTAAATATGCAGAAATTTAAATGAAAATTTAGTAGTTGTCAGCTTTCGACTTAATATCCAAAAAAAGTTTTACCGGACTAATCC
>JAHBCN010009150.1:0-36130 GCA_019359885.1 Listronotus oregonensis | reverse complement strand
ATATTTGAATCCATCATATTAAAAAACCCCCGGATACCAATTTTTACTCTAATATTTACATTTTTAGAGATTATATTTAAAAAAATAGAAAAATTAAATACAAATATTAACACCCTGTATTTCGAAAACGAAGCCTTGCGGACCCATATTTGTAGAGGCTTTTATGTTTATTTTTGGATTCTGACTACGTACCTGAAGTATTGACATTTCCTCATGAATCACCCTGTATATTTATATTTAACTTAATGCTCCTAAATTTTCCTTAAAAATCACAGCTGCAAAAACATAAATAAGGAAAAGCTTAGACAAAGTTTGTAAATAACTGTATTTAAACCCCAAACTTTGTTGTACAATTTACCTTACAAAACAAAAAGTTTAAAAGTTGTATTTTCCCAGTAAGTCTTAAAGTTTTATCTAAAAGGTGACAGGGGAGACATTTAACCTAACCTTCTTTCATATTTAAAAGTTCACAAATCAGAATTTAAATACAGTGTAAAATAGAGTTATAAATGTGGACTCTTGAGGAAAAAAAACTTTTATGTTAAAAGTATTATATCGCACAGATGATTTACTACAGGGAAGAAGTTATTGCTGACTTTATTCAAAAGAAAAGAAATTCCAGACATTTTAAGACTTTTTCATTTTAGAATCATCAACAAGAAATATGGTTTGTTTCCTATTTCTGTCAGTCTGTCTGTCTAGTGCTATCGTTCTTACCGTTTATTCCTTATTTCTTTTATTTATAAAGATATGTAATTTTGCATTTAAAATCTGATTTAAGACAACGTGGGGCATGTAGAAGGAACCTTTAATGTCTGCGCCCAACGTTGCCTCAACTTTATTATTCTGACGAGAAAAGGTGTTTTTAAGCGTCAAGAACTGCTGATAATAAACTTTTTAATTATAACTTCTTTACACTGTATTTCCAATAATTTAAACTACTTTAAGGCATGTAACATTACGTTTAAAAAAATTCTGTATACAAGGCAGAGCTGTTGATAAGTAGTGGGAAAATACACTAAAAGTAATAAGTATTAAGAACTTACTTTTTAAAATCTACTTAAAGAGTAAAAATTACCAGTACATTTTTAAAATACCAAAAGTATTAAGTATTTTACCTAAAATAAAAATTTTGTCATAGAAATAAATATGCAAATACAGATAAAAATAATGAATCCTTAAAAATGTAATAAATATTTGTCATTTAAAAGTATGTTATTTTCTAAGGAAAAAAACCATTACTATCCCGCGCTCTTTGCATTATCCAATTTTTCTGACAAAAAGTATTTAAACCACTCAGGATATGTAAAGTAATTTTGGCATTCAAGTAGATGTCATACGTAAGTACTTTTGAAAACTATTTTAACTAGATGAAAATTTGTAATTATTTTTTTTTTTAATAATAAGTAGTACTTCTTGTTAAAATTTTGGAATTTTAAGTAAAAGTAAAGCGTTCTTTTTCTAAACTACTTTAAGTAGTTCAAATATTAAAATTATAAGTATTTTACTAATAGTAGATTTTTGTACTGAGTGGCTTAACTCTGATACCGAGTCATTCAAATGTTATTCACTCTGATATTTAATTTCTTAAACCACCTTGTAATTCTGATTTGGAACACAAGCGCAGGTCAATGCAGATATCTCTTACACAAGATGATAAAGTAATCTTGGATTAAGGCGCCAAAAATTTTGTCCAGTTTAATGTCTCCGAAACGCAGTCATGTTCGCTACGGCAAAAAAGTCGGCCAATGATCCATACATATGAGCGGCCAAGTTTTGCAGAAAAAAGAATCGTTTAATTTTACGGGTGTTAATTTTAAGAATAACCTTAACTGGCACAAGCACATTACATCCATAGCCTCAGCAGCTTCAAAAAAGCTTGTTTTTTTTTTCGAGCCAGAAAATATTTCTCTCCTTCTAATCTGTATACTCTGTATGTATCTCGGATCAGACCCTCTTTAGAATATTGTTCTCCCGTCTGGCGTCTTCTACAACACTTAACATTCTTGACTCCATTTAAAGAAGAGCTGTTCGTCCTATTAATGATCCCACACTTACAGAAAAGTTTCCTTCTCTTCTACCTACGAGCTATAGGGGGTTTTTCCCTCTTTTATAGGTATTTTTACGGCTTCTGTCCGAAGAGTTGGCCAATATAATTCCTCTTTGGGCAGCTTCCAATAGAACAACACGTAGTGCCACTTTTATGCATCCTATTACAGTCCAACTTGAGAGGCCCCGAACTTCCTACTTTGTTCGTTCCTTCAACCCTAGAGTGTCCAGACTATGAAAACTGCTATCCGCAGAAGTTTTTCCTTTTCCCCCAAATCTCCAAATATTTAAGTCTCGTGTAAATAAACTCCCTATTACCACACTTCAGACACCCACGAAACGTTAGTACTTAGGGTTTAGCCTTCGTGGACTGTCCCAAGATAAAAAAAAATCCTTGAAAATTTAATTAGTCATGAATATCTGCAGTGCCCTATTACCTAACGGCAGTGTTGTAAATTTGCAATTTCTTCATTCAAGAAGGTATGTGAGCGCTAATTTTTTATTAAAAAAAATATTTTCTGTAATATTCGAGCAAGTAAAAAGTATATCTTGTTATTATCTTCAGATTTTGCTTTTTTAAAATGGACACATGCTTTTAGTTACGCCACTTACTTAAAAAAATAAATCGTCCTGTATATTTTGGTAAATAAATTTAGAAAAATTGTAACGGTTTAATTTTGTCGAAGCTATGTTATGGTGAATGCGCTGGTAAATGGGTAAATTGCCTACAGCATTAAATTATTTTTTTTAAATATTCGAGCTAATCTATCTTGGATGCGCTGACGAGTGGTTGGTCCGATTTTTATTTTCAACTGCTGCAGCCGGCCTGTGCCATTTTGCATGGCGGCCGCTGGTGAAACGACATTGGTTTAATATTTTTACTGCGAATATCGTGGTCATCCGTATGGGATTTTAATTTAAACCATCCATAAATCTTTGCAAAGGCTTCAGTTTTGTTGTTGTGTGAATATTTTTGAAAATTAATGGTGAAATTTGCAAAGATGGTCTCTGAAAATCAGGATTATTAGATTTTATTCAAGCCGCCCACTTCGAGGCCACATGTTAACCTAAGGCCTCCAAACTCAAGTATAACTCCAAATTACTGTTCAACTTTAACTTTAACAAATTTACCTCAAATTTTACTCCGGAGTTGAGTCCAGACTCTGCAGACCACCTTACCTGCCGTCAGGAAACAGGCAACCTTTTATTAATTCGTTTAACAATTACTTTTTTTATGTAACTCGAAAACTTTAATCGATTTCTATTTTTTTTAAATAATTTTCTTTTAAATTAATGTAATTTAAAAACTTAAACCTTTTTTTTTAATTTATGAAATTTAAATCCTCAAGGAATTATTTTTAAATAAATGTAATTTGTTTTTAATCTTTTGAGTTTTATTTAGCTCACCTGATACCAGAATAATTTGTATTATTATATTATTATTATTTTTTTCTTCTCTTTAATGAGTATTGACCAAGTCAGTTTTTTTAATGCTTATATGCTAACTTTTTTTTTGTTTTGTCGTGCACTGGTGTGTGATCGCCCAAGCAAGCTCCTATAACATCTAGGGGACTTCCAGTTTGTAGTCCGTAAGAAAACTGGTGGCGCCATAACGAACTCACTATTCCTCACCCTGAGCTGCGGGTAGGTTTGCACGCACACCTACAGCTTGCTTTGGCGTGAAGCTAACCTGTGCACAGGATAAATTTCGTATTAATTTTCTTACTTTTCCTTTTTGAGCAATTGGTGTGACTCATCATAGTCACACCAGTTTTTATATAAACACTGCATTTAAAAAAAAGTGCGTGGCAAAATATCCAACAATCCTGCTTTAAACTTGTCTTTTATTTTACAAACTGACTATACAAATACGTACCTAATGTTTAAAATGTACTGTATAAAAAATAGCCAAATTAAGTTAAGAACATTAATTCGACACGTGATCCATCATATCACTATAATTCTTTTTACCCCAGAAGTAAATTGAAAACAAAGAAAAAACTTTCCTTCTCTTTTATCAATGGCTTATCTAAAAAATGTGTTTTAGGCCTAACATAAATATTAAATCCAAATCCTTTTATAGATAAAAGCTGATTTATTATCCATAAGAAAAAATGTCCGTATCTTTTCACTATACAAATTCCCTATTCTAGAGATCCAAAATGGTTGTTATATGGGTAATCGTCATTTTTATGTAGATAAAGAGGTTGACAATTAAACAGCAAATAATTTAGACTTTAAACATTTTATGGAATTTATACATTACTTCGAGTTTTCTTTATAGTCCAGGGCATTTAGATCAAAATCGACCGAAATAAAGAAATTTTTAAGGCCAGCAGATATTCAGATGCAGTTTTCTGCATTGTGTTCAGAAAGCTCCCAGGAAAAAAGTTTATATGGTGTGGTTAGGCCATTTTTCGAAACATACATTCTGGTGCAATAAATGCATTTTGCAATTGCATAATTACTTGCAATATTATAATAACAACTAGAAACTCGGAAAAATCGCTCGGATATCGTTACTCGGGGGTTTTCGGGGATGCTGAATTCAATTCTGGCATTAGAATTACATGGGGGCGCTCGGGGGTATGCATTTATTGCGCCAGAATGCATCTTTCGAAAAATGTCATAACCACACCATGTAGACTTTTTTCCTGAAAGCTTTTTGAACACAATGCAGAAAACAGCATCTCGATATCTGCTGGCCTTAAAAATTTCCGAATTATTTCCTAACTTCCCTAGACTATTAGGAATGTTTACAAAAAAAAATTCTTAGATAAAAGCAGATCTTTGTATATTTGATATAATAACTTATTACTTAGTAAATGTTCTTTAATAATCCTAAATTGATAGTTATTCCCATATAAAATGGATTAATTATTTATAATAAATAGAAATTATAATTCTATTTGTTAAAAAATGATTCTTTACTTGAGATTTGCAATCTAAATGACAGTAGTAAAAGTGTATAAGTTTAAGTTGTATAATTATAGTATAAAAACAAATCTTTTTTTCTCAGCAAAATATTTACTAATAAATTTATTTTAACCAAAATGTGTAACTGTTTATTTTTCTCAGTTAAAATTGTATTAATTGTAGTAAAAGAAAATACCTAATTTTTTACCCTTATGATTGTCCACGAAGGCTTATATGGAGCTTATATACCAGGTACCAAGGGTGCTGGATTTTTAGATTTTAACCCATTTTATGCCCCAAAATTATTTTTCTTAGTATGTGGCATTATTATTTTTTATAGATGCTCAGTAATTAAAAATATAACAGATGGGTCTTAGAGTAGGTAGGTAATGGACAATTGCACCAAAATTATCTTAATGAACCAAGAAGCTTTAAAAATTAAGGGCAAGTTATATTTTTTTTGCTTTCATTATTAGATTTTTGTTGCAACTTAACTAAAAGTACTTAGAAAGGCAACGTTGCATCTTCCTTCTTTTATTATATTAGATCTCTCCTTTTCTAGCTTGTGTGTAATTAAATAATAGTAGTTATCTTTCATATTTTTTTTGTAAATAACCAATCTTTAACATTTTTTATAAAATTGTCACTGTAAAACTTTTTTATTTCATTTTTTATTTGTAAAATGAAAAAAAAGATTAAGGATACCCTAAGAAAGGGAACAATTTATTGACAATAATTATAAAAACACATGATTGAAAACAAAAACAAATTTCTTTATTTTATGTAAACGAATTTAAATATTTTTAATTTACAAGTAAATGTTTAAAATTTAAAGGGAAATACAAACTTATTATGTTCAAACTCATCTTCGATTAGGTCAAGTAAGTTGAGCACTGTTGGCTTCATTATTTTGAAACTTTTGAAAAACGTAAGATTATTCATCTCGTTAAAAAGTTTTTTTTCTAAAAATAACAGAGCAATTTCCAAAAAAAAAACAGATAAAAAACCTTTAAAATACCATAAGTAAGTAACTAAAACTTTTTTGAAATAGAAGAAGTAGTGTACATTATTTTATTTTTTTTTTAACGTAATCGCCCTAATGAAAGATGTATTTTAGAACTAGGTGGGTGCAAAAAGTGTAAAATTATGTAAATTATAACTGAATAACGAACAGAACTCTTGTGTTGTGTGTACAGTCTTTCACAAAAATAATATTTTTAAGAATTAAGAACCTTTAACTTATTTGATCTTATCACAAACTAAAACAGGAAAAAATATAATGATCCGTCCTGATACTAGTCCTGGCCCGTTAAACAATTAATTTTTGTTGGAGAGAGATGGGAGAGTTCCGCGCGGATATCATGAAAAAGATGAAAATAAAAGATGCTCATATCCGAGATTGGAGTTTAAATTATGAACGGTCTGGGCTTAACTTACTATAAAGCCGGTCCCAGACCCTACGTGTATTCGGCGAACATTCGGTATTCGAGTATTCGCGTAGCGCTGTGGGAGCCCTACCTTCGACGAAGATTCGTACTTCGTCATTTTCCAGATGTCGGTAAACTGGCACGAATGAAAGAAGCTCGTAGTACGGCGAAGTGCCGCGAGTTAACCGGCATCGCTCCCAGCGCTACGGCTTTGTTTATTTTTTTTTGCTTTAGCGCACCCTTCAGTTTGTTTGTATTCATTGGTGGCGGGTTGATTTGGTTTTATTTGCTGAAATGGAATGGAGCAACGAGTTAACGTTAGAGTATATACAATTAGTTGAAAACGAACCTGCAGTTTGGAACACACAGATTCCAAAACATAGGAATAGAAATAAAGGCGATGCCTGGAAAAAATTAAAACAAAGTTTTGCGTGGAGGCTCGGTTGTAGAATTGAAAAAAAAAGAAAGACTCTTTAATGGCAATGTTTCGCCAGTTATTTAATAAAGTCAAAACGTCGTGACGTTATTGAAAAAAAAATAATTTAACTATTTTGAGTGCTTAGGAAGTAGTACGTCAACAACTGTTAAATAGAACACCCTGTATATAATAATAGATTTAGATTATGTGGAAAAATCTAACCTCATTTTGTGTATAATATCCTGTGCCTAAGTTAAATAGCTTCTGATTTATTCTTAATATTCAAAAATGGACACAACTTTTAAATTAGGTGCGTAAACGCCTTTAGGCGGCTGTTTATTTTCCACGTAGCGTTTTGACAATTTTTTTTTCAGTTTATTTAGAGTTTCTTTTGTCATTCTATTAAGTAACAGCAGTGCACCTTATGACATTTTTTTGAGAAGGTCTTAGTAGATCATTTTAATTTCTTCTATTCAAAGACAACATCCACCATCTTCTTTTCCGTTCTTTTTTCCTATTTTATAATAATACAACACTGCTGAAAATCATACAACTAGCAGCGACAACCATATGTTCTTCATCACTGTCCATTTTGAACTGAACGCCACGCCACTGAAAATAAGACTTCGACTTCTCTCCTACAGGAAATATTTGTCACTGGACTCATTTTTCAAATAAAGTAGCATGTGGGAAGGTGGCCGAAGGTGTAGTGAATAGTTCGAATATTCGCACATTCGCCAAATGCACGTAGGGTCTGGGACCGGCTTAAGGCGATAATTTCGTGTACAACTTTCGCTAGTGAACTACCTTAGAAAATCAAGTTTTACATATTTTCTGACCAAGCTTATTTTTTAAAATTATAAACAAAAAATAAATTTAAAAAAAAAAGTTAAATGACAGCGTCAAATTACTTAAGAAATAATTAAGTACAGAAAATCCTAAACTTAAACATGAGACCCTTAAAAATGAATTTAAGCTGGTACAATAAATAGTTGAAACTTAAGGGTCACCTAATGCTTAAGAGCAACTTAAGTCCCGCAAAAAGTGTTGGTGCAAGCAGTCATAAGTGAATAGATTATTAGAAAAATTACAATAATTTTTCGATACCCAAAAGTGCTCGTGAGCTAATGAAAAAATTGCAGTAAGAAAAGTTTTACTCAAGAGAATTTTTTAACTGTAAAAATACCCTTAAATACCAAAAATTTTTAACCTTATCTTTATATTATCATGCCTATTTTCGAAACTCTTCAATGTTAAAGGCAGTGACGGATCCAGGTTTTTTAATTTTTTTAACGTGAGACATGGGACCAAGGAAATTTAAAGGTGTATGGAAGCCCAATACTGTAGAACAAAATTGTCCAGGCGTGCAGGGCAGCGGGAATCGGGGGATTGGCCCTGCGGAGTTTGCGCAATGAATAGTGGGTCAGAGCCGGACTTCCATAATTCTTTGTTACTATTTATAAAGTTGACATCATCAAATGTCAAATTCAAGCATTCACGGTTTTTTTTTTATTTTTTGCACAAAATTTGGTGGTTATTAAACGATACTACCATAGAATATTTAAAACTATTGTGTAATATTGAATTTTATATCATCTGATATAATATGGAAAAAATAGATGGCTCCACTTTACAGCCTTCTATTTAAATGGTCGATATTTTTGGGAGTTTTGTATTTTTACCAAAAATCTTTGTAAATAAATAAAAACACGTTTTTAAAAAAAACTTTCAAACATTGTTTGATAGTTTCACCAATTTTCTGATAAAAGGAGGGCAAGATAGTGTAAATGAGTTTAATCTAATCCTAAGATTGTGGATGTATATTAAATAGTGAAAATTTTATAACTGCTTTTTAGGCATATACTTTTTACTAATAACAAACATTCATGAGACGTTTAACCAGTGATTAAAAATGTTTAGTAACCTTTGGTACCTAGGTATCCATTGTAACAGTAACCGTTAAATATTATGTGTCTACAGTATGTCGAGCTTAAAATGTTTATAATGTAAGTTTAAGAAATCAAGAATATAATTTCTTTTTAAACAAATACAGAAAAAGCAAAAAGGAACTTTAGAATAAAATTGTACTTCTTTTTATTCAATTAGAGGGACCTGTAATATTAAAATTTGCCTGGTCGCCCAGTATTTAATAATTTTGATCCTTTAAAATGATGTACTAAATTATTAAATTAATTAAAAGTACCTAAATGTAAACCTTATTTCTTTTTAATAATCCACAGAACTACACAAACATTGTGGAAATCATCTAAAAGATAGTTAAGATTGCCTTACTTTTCTCACTGCTATTTCCTATGAAATTTTCATTTTCTATTATTCATAATTGATATATTATTATTTATTCGGTTAACTAACGTTAGGTCTCATAAGAAGCACCTAATTTAAATATAAGAAATACTTACCTAAAGTAAAAAATGCCGGGTATGTTACCCTTAGATTTGCAAGACAAAACCATACAACCTTTCGTCATTTTGTTACGATATTATAAGTAACAAACAATAAACACAAAATTATAGTCACAATTTAATAAACACTAATCACTAAAATAAGAAAGTTTTTATCAATCCAAAAAACTTCTGCAACCACAAAATATAATCACACAAAGCAAAACAATCGAAACTAATACGGCTTTCATAAAAGTATAATGTGTTGCCTAACTACACACTGATTTATCAGTGTGTCAGTAGGCAACACATTAAATTATTTCGTGGAATTTCGTTATTGCGCAAAATCGGCGGGGCCAAATCTGACAGTTATTTTCATACTGGGCTGGACATTTTTTGATCGAATGGGCCATAGCATTGGGCTTCCATACACCTTTAAACTTCCTTGCATGGGACCCATACCAACTATATTCCAGATAATATTGGCCGCAAGAAAGACAGTTTGGTAAAGAAAATTTTGAAATTTGCAGAAAAAAGTTTATTTTTTGGGTGCCCCTTTAGAGAAAAATCTAAGTTTTAAGAGCGAATCCATTATTTGTATTTTTTTTTTTGTAAATTTAATCAAATGTTATGGTCAAATTCTAATTTTTGCGAAATTATCTGTGTTTTTCTAAAAAAACATGACCAGTTGAAATTTTTTCACTCAACAATTTTACGTCTGCAAATATTTCAGATGCTTCTTGTTTAAAAAAAGCAAATTTTTTGCGAAATTTGGGATTTGACGATAAAATTTGAACAAAATTCACGAAAAATACTAATAGAGGATTTACTTTTAACTGTCCGATTTTTCACAGAGAAAGCAAAATATATATATATTTATTATTATTATGCTCTTATTAAGGCCAAAAAATGTCAAAAATCCTTTATCCGCCACTGATGAAAGGATCTTTAAAATAAAACAAAAAAAATTGGAACACGTCTAAGTTAAAAAAGTTCGTGTTTTACTCCAAGGCAAATTTAATTTTAAACTAGAAAGTTCGTGTCCTTTGGCGTCAATGCATGATAAGTACTATCTTTGGACCTAACGTATCTAAATTCTTTTATAGATTAAATCAAATTTATTATGTAGGAGAAAGGGGGACCGTTTTTTAGCTGACCCACTTTGTCTTACAAATTTCTGGTCGACGCATTTAGAAAAGGGTCTTTGTGAGGGTAGTCGCTTCTTGATGTAGATAAAAAGTTCGACAGGGACAATGGATTACCTAGTTCCTTTAAGATTAAAGATATTGTCAAATATTAATTTCGAAAGGGAAATTTTAATAATATATGACTTCTAAAGGAAGTTTACAACTTTACTTATATTAAAAAATAAATTAACCACAAAAACTAATTAATACTATGCTAATATTAACTTTATTTTATAAAAAAAAATTCGTAAAAAATTTAGATAAAATATTACGGAAATATAAAAAATTATTTCACTTGTATTTTAAAGAGTTTTATTTTTATCCATAATAACAGCAATTTTCTCTATAATTAAGTGTTCTTTAAATGCCTTTTAGTTACTTTTAGTTAAGTATAAAATAGGTGTGGGGATTACTGATGGTATACTCACAACCTTTTTTACTACAAAAAAATAGCGGATTTATATAGCGGATACTACTCCAGTTTTAACCATCGCATTTTATATGAATCGGTCATTCGAGAAACTCTTTAAGTCCAAAAAAACACTTCTGGAAAACTGCAAAGTAACTTTCTGCAAGAGGTAATAAGAATTTAAAGTTGTTTTGGTATTAAAAATTCGTTACAACATATTGCACACCAAAACAAAATTTTTAACTCCAAAAAAAAAAATAAATTAAATTTGAAAACATACGGAATGTCCCAAGTAAAAGACGATTATTAGAATATTGAGATTAAAATAAATAATATATAATAAATACATTTTAAAAATGTTGTTAATTATAGCATATATTTATAATTAAGTAATTTAAAGAGTAGGCCAGCCGGCTAATTCCGCACAAAATTTTTGTATTTCTCTATCTTAGAATATGTACTTCATTAAGCTCTTTACGTCAGTCAGTTTGTTCCAAGGAAGTTTAAAGGTGTATGAAAGCCCAATGCAGCCCAGTATGAAAATATTTTTTTTGCTCAATAACGAAATTCCACGAAATAATTTAATGTGTTGCCTACTTACACACTGATAAATCAGTGTGTAGTTAGGCAACACATTATACTTTTATGAGAGCCGTATTAGTTTCGATTGTTTTGCTTTGTGTGATTATATATTGTGGTTGCAGAAGTTTTTTGGATTGATAAAAACCTTCTTATTTTAGTGATTAGTGTTTATTAAATTGTGACTATAATTTTGTGTTTATTGTTTGTTACTTATAATATCGTAACAAAATGACTAGAGGTTGTATGGTTTTATCTTGAAATTCTAAGGGTAACATACCCGGCATTTTTTACTTTAGGTAAGTATTTCTTATATTTTAATTAGGTGCTTCTTATGAGACGTAACGTTAGGTAACTGAATAAATAATAATATATCAATTATGAATTATAGAAAATGAAAATTTCATAGGAAATAGCAGTGAGAAAAGTAAGGCAATTTTAACTATCTTTTAGATGGTTTCCACAATGTTTGTGTATTTCTGTGGATTATTAAAAAGAAATAGGGTTTACATTTGGGTACTTTTACTTGATTTAATAATTTAGTACATTCTTTTAAAGGATCAAAATTATTAATTACTTTGCAGACCAGGCAAATTTTAATATATACATGTCCCTTTAATTGAATAAAAGAAAGTACAATTTTATGTTAAAGTTCCTTTTTGCTTTTACTGTATTTGTTTAAAAAGAAATTTGATTTTTGGTTTCTTAAACTTACATTATCAACTTTTTAAGCTCGACATACTGTAGACACATAATATTTACGGTTACTGTTACAATGGATAACCAGGTACCAAAGGTTACTAAACATTTTTAACCACTGTTATTCTGTCTGATGAATGTTTGTTATTAGTGAAAAGTATATGCCTAAAAAGCAGTTATAAAAATTTTCACTTTTTAATGTACAACCACAATCTTAGGATTAGATTAAACTCATTTACACTATCTTGCCCTTCTTTTATCACAAAATTGGTGATAAGTACATGAAACTATCATACAATGTTTGAAATTCATTTTAAAAAGTCGTATTTTTATTTATTTACAAAGATTTTTGGTAAAAATACAAAACTCCCAAAAATATCGACCATTTAAATAGAAGGCTGTAATGTGGCGCCATCTATTCTTTCCATATTATATCAGATGATATAAAATCCAATATTACACAATAATTTTTAATATTCTATGGTAGTATCGTTTAATAACCAACAATTTTGGGCAAAAAAAAAAAACAGTGAATGCTTGAATTTGACATTTGATGATGTCAACTTTATAGATAGTAACAAAGAATTATGGAAGTCCGGCTCTGACCTACTATTCATTGCGCAAACTCCGCGGGGCCAATCCCCCGATTCCCGCTGCCCTGCACGCCTGGACAATTTTGTTCTACAGTATTGGGCTTCCATACACCTTTAAACTTCCTTGGTTTGTTCACATTGATAGGGACAAGACCATCATTAAGTTTCCCTTGGGGCAAAACAGTCCTCATTAACGCCAATATTTTTAATAAAAATATGTGAAATTTCAATGCATCAATGAAGTCCCGAGCTACAATGACTCCGTCCTTACAATAGTCAAACTGAATAAATTTAGAGATAGTAAACGGCTGCTTTAGTCCTGTGGGTAATTTTCTATTATAAGACTCTTCGGATAGCACATTCTTCTTAAAAAAAACTTTGGCCACCATTTTTAAAAACTAAGAACCTTACGATTCTGCAGGTGTTTAACGATGAATTTTTCACTAGTTGAACAGGAATTCGCAATCGAAGAAACATATTCCTTTATTGTAGAAATTTGATTTGTTCGTCTAATTTTATGCTTTACGACACTAAAGTTTCTATCACATGGTAGGAAAGAGTCACCCCTCACCGGAAAATTTTGGAAAATTCGTTTAAATCTAGCAGTCGATTGTAAAGCCATCATTATATTAACAACACCGTGGTTCTTATTCTGGCCCCACGCTCCGTACGAAAAAACATGCAATTCGTTGCATGCAACGTGCAAACATGCAATTTGTCTCTCCGGTAGCATAGTGGTCAGAGTTTCGGCTCGTGAGCCCGACGATCCGGGTTCGATTCCCAGAGCCGGAGAGACACTTTTAGGTAGTAGTTATTTAAAATAACGTCCGTGGTGGCACTACCGCGTTGTCTAAAAGGTGCTGTGAAATGCAACATTTGCATGTTTCAATGCTTGGACAACGTTGACGGAACAACTGGGAAGAAATGGGTTAAACACCGGAAAACCCGGCACTCACGGTACTTTGGTACAAAGGTTTATATATGTATATATAATCCGTAGGATATAATATACATATATAATAATCCTTCGTGAGCTGTCACAAAGATAAAAAAAATATGAGTCAATTTCTGTATTAATACAATCCAACACCATGGAACATACTTTATCGGGACCTTTTTTAGCCTCTTTTTCATGGTTTTGCGAAATCTAGAAGTATCATTGCGCAGCTTATAATAATAAAAACATGTAAAGTTAGCTGTCGTAAATAAAATGATTCCTGTACTGGAATAACAGGGAGTTGCAAGTCTAACTAACCAGAACTAACCATTATCGACCATTTAATTATAAGACATAAAGCATCCAAATTTCTTTCTTTGCTTAAACTCTTTTAAAAATGATGAACTTTCTAATGTATAATTAAAATATAACGAATTGCGTGGGTGGTTTTCTTTACAAGCACCTATTACTAAACAATGCGTGACAGTTTCGAAAGAAACAACTCGTGGCAGGTGGGGACATCGCGCGCACATTCATTTGAGAAACATCGTAACTCCTGTTCTTAACAAGAAAGTTTAAAGGTGTACGGAAGCCCAATACTGTAAAACAAAATTGTCCAGGCGTGCAGAGCAGCGGGAATCGGGGGATTGGCCCCGCGGAGTTTGCGCAATGAATAGTAGGTCAGAGCCGAACTTTCATAATTCTTTGTTACTACCTATAAAGTTGACATCATCAACTGTCAAATTCAAGCATTCACTTTTTTTTTATTTATTTTTTGCACAAAATTTTGTTTTTTAAACGATACTACCATAGAATATTTAAAATCATTGTGTAATATTGGATTTTATATCATCTGATATAATATGGAAAGAATAGATGGCGCCACTTTACATCCTTCTATTTAAAAGGTCGATATTTTTGGGAGTTTTGTATTTTTACCAAAAATCTTTGTAAGTAAATAAAAGCACGATTTAAAAAAAAAATTCAAACATTGTATGATAGTTTCATGTACTAATCACCAATTTTGTGATAAAAGAAGGGCAAGATAGTGTAAATGAGTTTAATCTAATCCTAAGATTGTGGTTGTACATTAAAAAGTGAATTTTTTATAACTAGGCGTATACTTTTCACTAATAACAAACATTCATGAGACAGAATAACAGTGGTTCAAAATGTTTAGTAACCTTTGGTACCTAGGTATCCATTGTAACAGTATCCGTTAAATATTATGTGTCTACAGTATGTCGAGGTTAAAAAGTTGATAATGTAAGTTTAAGAAACCAAAAATCTAATTTCTTTTTAAACAAATACCGGAAAAAGCAAAAAGGAACTTTAACATAAAATTGTACTTTCTTTCATTCAATTAGAGGGACCTGTATATATTAAAATTTGCCTGGTCTGCCCAGTATTTAATAATTTTGATCCTTTAAAAGAATGTACTAAATTATTAAATGAAATAAAAGTACCTAAATGTAAACCTTATTTCTTTTAAATAATCCACAGAAATACACAAACATTGTGGAAATCATCTAAAAGATAGTTAAAATTGCCTTACTTTTCTCACTGCTATTTCCTCTGAAATTTTCATTTTCTATTATTCATAATTGATATATTATTATTTATTCGGTTACCTAACGTTACGTCTCATAAGAAGCACCTAATTTAAATATAAGAAATACTTACCTAAAGTAAAAATGCCGGGTATGTTACCCTTAGATTTGCAAGACAAAACCATACAACCTTTAGTCATTTTGTTACGATATTATAAGTAACACACAATAAACACAAAATTATAGTCACAATTTAATAAACACTAATCACTAAAATAAGCAAGTTTTTATCAATCCAAAAAACTCCTGCAACCACAAAATATAATCATACAAAGCAAAACAATCGAAACTAATACGGCTCTCATAAAAGTATGATGTGTTGCCTAACTACACACTGATTTATCAGTGTGTAAGTAGGCAACACATTAAATTATTTCGTGGAATTTCGTTATTGCGCAAAATCGGCGGGGCCAACTCTGACAGTTATTTTCATACTGGGCTGGACATTTTTTGATCGAATGGGCCATAGCATTGGGCTTCCATACACCTTTAAACTTCCTTGGTTCTTAAGGCCCACACAGACTACGGGTATTTTCATCCATTCGTATCGCCGCGATACAGAACGGCGTGTAAAATATGCCAAAAACTGATGTCTGTGGGGCAAAACCGTCGTGCCGTATCGTCGAAAAAAATTTCTGCCGGCGCTTGATTTTTGGGACGACGGTTCGACCTGTGGCATTTCTAGTGATAGATTGTAGGGATTTATTTAAAATTTACGGATTTTTTTTGCATAAGTGAAGCCAAGGGAACAGCGGCACATGTTCATACTTATTATTTTTATTTAAAATGCTTTCTCTTCGTGACATAACCGTAGAACGCACAAAAAAACGGTCCAAATTACCTGTAATGTGTGGCCAAAACAGTTCGACGATTCAACACGCCGTTCTGTATCGCCGCCATACGAATGGATGAAAATAACCGTAGTCTGTGGGGGCCTTTATGGGGTTTCTTAAATAAATAGCCGACATATTTATTTCGACCGTTAGTTCTACGATAACGGTGTTTCTTTGTAAATCGATGCGTCTACAATCTAAAACTCTGAAAATGCTAAAATGTCTCTTTGGCTAAAATATGGACTTACGGGGTTTCTCAAATGACAGATTTAAATGTGGTCGGACTCGTAGCAAAATAGTTATTGAAGGGTTTTTGGGGAGGCCAATGAAAACATGAAGTTGGAAAATTAAAAAATCCACGATGGTGGATCCTATAATGGTTAACCCAATTTCTAGTTAAAACATCTTTTATTTGTTTATTAAAATTGTGAGTCAAAGTCTTTGGAGTTGCTGATTATAATTCTGACCCTTGACTAATAATTTTAATTTTAAAAATGGGACAAACAAATTTAATCCAGAAAGCAAGTCCAGCAAATTCGAGTGACCGTGTTCTGTTTAAACATTTTTATTTTTTAATGGCATAAATGGCATAAAAAATTTGTACCTAAAAGAAGTTCCTCCATATTATATTCGCCATTTTCAATAATAACATTTATTATTTTTAGTTTTATTTTTGACGACCCCAAAAACTCTTATTAATTATTTTGGCACAAGTCCGACCTCACTTTCAATGCGATGGCTTTATTGATCAACAATAGAGCAGGCTCAGTTAAAATCATTACTACGGCTGCGTAAGCACCTGCGTGTCTCGGGTACATTTATTAAAAAATTTAGCTTCTTAGGTCAGATTTTCAAAAATTCTGCAAAATATTTTACTTAACAATTTCAGGCAACTTTAAACAACATTTTCTACATGGGGACATACTGCATCGCATTATTTGATCGATAATGGCGTTGGATTTTTATTCGGAGCAATTTTCTTGTTGAGCAACTGGGTTTTTTATTATAACATATTCTACAATAACTGAAACAGCCTATATCGGTAAATTATTAACATAACTTTAAAATAAATTTCTTGTAAATATAAATAAAATATAATGTTCCATTTACCCTATTTAACTTTGATCAAATAAACAACCTTTCCAAAACTCGTAGACCAAAAAATTGCGGGATACAAGTGGGTCAGCGAAAAAGATTAAGGATCTTCCCCTTATACATAATAAATTTGATTTTGTCCCCAAAACAATTTAGATACGCTTGGGTCAAGAAAACTTTAATAGAAAAGGCATGTCTTGGCGCGAAAAAAATTGTGTAGTAAATAATTTTATTATCGCGTATAAAAAAAAAAAGTAAAAGATAAAACCGACTTTTTTGGAGCCTAGGGCGGCAGATTTTAGGAGCGGCAAGTTTGGGGCCAATTTTTTATTTATATCTCTCGATATACGATGAGATTCCTATTTATTTACCTAAATGTTATTGGGTCCACATAAAAAATTCACATGTAGTATGCTTGACCAATTACATACTGTTTTTTGGATAATTAAATGTATTGTTTTTAAACTGTAAACAGGCGAAATAACAATTATTTAATTACATCCACCGAATATACATTATTATGTACTAGTATTATAGTCCAGTAAATAAGCCGGAAAATGTGGAAAAGTTGATAACAAGCTCCGATTTGAAACTTTTTTGTTTATACGTGTTTTGTAGACCCTTAGGAACATCCATCACCACTAACATCTGCCTTGCAATAAAAAATAAAAAAATAGGGTAGTTTTCCCACCCCCAAATAATCTCCATTAGTAAAACTGATCAAAAATTTTTAAAATTTAAAATTTCACCTCAAAAATCGTCTCTCGGGAGTTTTTGGGGTCGATGATTACGAATCCGCGCGTAATTATCGACCGTCAAAAATCGTCTAAGGGTGGTTGCACCCTATTAAAACCAACCCTAGAAGATACAGAAATGAGGAAATTTTGAAAATTCAAAATTTTACCTCGAAAATCCTCTATCGGGGGTTTTTGGGGTTGCTGATTACGAATCTCGTGTGAGAGTGGTTGCATCCCATCAAAAGCACCCCTAGGAATTACAGAAATGGAAAATTTTGTTTGATTTTTTTTTTGAAATTAAAGAAAACTTAAAAAACGATTTTATTACACTCGTAATTAATTGTTTTAATAATTTAACTACTTAGAAACCAAAATTCGCGCGCATATTATATTGAAAGTTTGTGGTAACTAGATTCAGATTCGTAATCAGCGATTCCAAAAACCCCCAAAGACGATGTCCAAGGTAAATTTTAAATTTTTAAAAATTGTCCCATTTCTGTAATTTCTAGGGGTGGTTTTAATAGGGTGCAACCACCCTCGAAAGACGATGTCCGAGATAAAATTTTGAATTTTTAAAATTTTCCCATTGCTGTAACTCCTAGGGGTGGTTTTAATGGGGGTGCAACCATCCTCACTTGATTTTTGACCACGGATTCGTAATCAGCGACCCCAAAAACCCCAATAGAAGATTTTCAAAGTATAATTTTGACTTTAAAATTTCCCCATTTCTGTAATCCCTAGGAGTAGTTTTGATGGAAACTAACCACCCTTACACGATTTTTGACCACGGAGTTGTAATCAGCGATCCCGAAAACCCCCGAGAGACGATTTCCGAGGTGAAATGCTGAATTTTAAAAATTTTTCATGAGTTTTACTATGGGAGATTATTTGGGGGTAAAAAAAATTACCCTAATTTTTTCATTTTTTATTACAAGGCAGATGTTAATGGTGATAAATGTTCCTGCGGGTCTACAGAATCCGTATAAACAAAAAATTTTAAAATAGGAGCTGTTTATCAACTTTTCCACATTTTACATTATTTTCCGGCTTATTTACTGGGCTATTAAGGCAACCCTTACCCCACCTTATCAGTAGTACACAATTGAGACTATTAGCCCAGAAATTTATTCGAAAACTATTTCTTATGTCATCCTATCTTAATTAGTAGGTGGTGAAAAATATCTAGGAATTAACACATCGATCCCCTAGTTCAAAATCATACTAATTACGGAAAAAAAGTGTAATTAGGACGATAGTGCATAAATCATAAAGAAACAATCATATTGACAAATTAAGTTTTATGATTATGATATTATGATTGTAATCTAGGGTATCGAATTGTACCGGGTGTCCAAATAAGCAAGGACGGCGGTTGTATTTTGGAAAATGTTTATCGCACAGCATTGGGAAAAAATATTTTTAGTAAAAGTGGTCAAGAGAAACAGCTTGAATTTATTTTTAAGTTTCTGAACTGACCGCTAGGGGGCGTAACTGCAATCTTGAATTTAAAAAAGTGATGTTTTTGTGAATTTTGCTTTATTAACCTAACAAAAAAATGCCTGATTTTTAAAGTCGAAGATAATTTGAATCTTTTTTGTTTGACAATTTTTGTTGTATCTTTAAATATGGTGAGGGTATTTAAAGATTTCCGCAAAAAACACCCTGTACCTTCGAAACGGCTAAGCCGATTTTAACAAACTTGAGCTAGTTAATAAGAGCTATTCTCGGGCTATAAATGTTATATTATTTGAAGTTTTGTTAGTTTCACATGTGCCGCTAGAGGGCTTTTTTCGATATTCCGACAGAAATGGTTAATTTTCTCCAAAAATTTAATGCATTGGTATGATTTTTTTTCTTAAAAAAACTAGCTTAATGATGCTTAAATAAGCTCGCGAAAACCATATCTCGATATCTTGTTCCTTACCTAAAATTTAGGTCAAAGAAAATTTTATACGTCAATATCTCAAAAAGTATAAAAGCTACAAGAAATTTTATATGACATAAATTATGCATTTTTACAAAACCTTTAATTAAGGTTATATAATCTTTTTGCCTAAATGCAATACTTTACGAATTATAATCGATAAATCGAGTTTTCAGAATTTTTTTAAGCTAGACCCCTGAAATTCGATTTTTATATTATAACTCGTAAAATATTGCATTTAAACGGAAAGATTATATTACTCAAAATAAAGGCTTTATAAAAATACATAATTAATGTCATATAAAATTTGATTTAATTTTGAGATATTTGAATAATAAAAACTTTAAATAATATAACATTTATAGCCCGAAAATAGCTCTTTTTAACTAGCCCAAGTTTGTTAAAATCGGCTTAGCCGTTTCGAAGATACAGGGTGTTTTTTACGGACACTTTAAGGACCCCCCACTACTTTACTTTTAGAGATACAGCAAAAATTGTCGAACAAAAAAGGTTCAAATTATCTTCGACTTTATAAATCAGGTATTTTTTTGTTAGGTTAATGAAGTAAATTCACAGAAACATAACTTTTTTACATTCAAAATTGCAGTTACGCTCCCTAGCGGCCATTTTAGAAACTTGAAAATAATTTTCAGCTGTTCCTCTTGACCTTTTTTACAAAAAATATATTTTCCCCCACGCTGTGCGATAAACATTTTCTGAGATACAGCCGGCGTCCTTTCTTATTTCGACACCCGGTACATGTCGGTAGGAGCGGCATAATTTAAATAGCCTACAGGCGGCAAATGTGTAAATCCGCCACGGTTTAAATCCTCCCTAAATTAAAAAAAAATAATGTGTACAAAAGCAGTTATAGGTATAGTTTGTCTAAGTGCCTTTATTAGGATCAGTAGGTAAAGAAGTTTAAATAAGTATTGCAGATAAATTAGGTAGTCAAACCATAAAATTTTAGTTAGTCAAGAGCTGAGGTTCCGAAATATATGTAACTTAGTTGCTTTAAAAATAAATGTTTATGTTGTTTTAGCAAATAAACATAGTTGTAAACTTTTATAAATTTTAAAATGTGGATTCCAAAGCAATTAACTAAGCAATTGGCTATCAAACTTAATTAAAAAAGTAAGTCCGCGTTGCTCTACTTTATTATTATTAGAAAGGCCGTGAAGATTCTTTAAATAAAATATTAATTAAAAAACAAAACCAAGATAAATCACTATTATAAGTATCAATTATTACGTAGAAAATGATGCTATGCATAATCTTCGAAAGCAAATGCTTCTAAGAAATTAATGAAAGTTATCCTTAAACCAGTTGTAAAAAGGAAATGTTTTAAATTTCTGTTAAAATGAAATGATATAAAGCAACACTTAATTAAAAATATAATTTTTAAGTAACTAAACGTCCACCTTGCGGTGCAGATTGCCACGCACTTTTTTTAAAAGTAGTGTTTATATAAAAACTGGTGTAACTATGATGAGTCACACCAATTGCTCAAAAAGGAAAAGTAAGAAAATTAATACGAAATTTATCCTGTGCACAGGTTAGCTTCACGCCAAAGCAAGCTGTAGGTGTGCGTGCAAACCTACCCGCAGCTCAGGGTGAGGAATAGTGAGTTCGTTATGGCGCCACCAGTTTTCTTACGGACTACAAACTGGAAGTCCCCTAGATGTTATAGGAGCTTGCTTGGGCGATCACACACCAGTGCACGACAAATCAAAAAAAGTTAGCATATAAGCATTAAAAAAACTGACTTGGTCAATACTCATTAAGAGAAAAAAATAAATAAATAATAATAATATAATAATACAAATTATTCTGGTATCAAGTGAGCTAAATAAAACTCAAAAAGATTAAAAACAAATTACATTTATTTTGAAATAATTTCTTGACGATTTAAATTTCATAAATTAAAAAAAAAAGTTTAAGTTTTCAAGTTACATAAATTAGGATTAAATTGTTAAATAAATAAATTAATAAAGAGGTTGCCTGTTTCCTGACGGCAGGAAAGGGTGGTCGGAGTCTGGACTCAACCCTGAGTAAAATTTGAGGCAAATCAAGAAAGTTAAATTTGGAGTTAAACTTAAGTTTGGATTTAAAAACTTGATTTTGGAGTTTACTTAAATTTGGAGGTCAGTTTGAACAAATCTGGTAAAGTAATATGACACTAATCATATAAAATTAAAATATTTTTACCAAGTAAATAAAAATTGCGTATAAAACAATCACGTATTTAAGATCCTTTTTTTTTTAATATTGTAGGTCAAAGGTTTTTATTTACAAATCACAATTATTTTAACTAAAATTACTGGAATAAAAGTGTGGGTGTAATATTGTTTGAATTTTACGAAAAGAGTACCAAATAATATTGGTAAAAAATATACGTAAAACAAGTTATAAAAATTATTTTTATGGATACATCCTTGTACCATTTTGCCATAAAATATTTTTTCATATTATTAAGTTCCATTTTTGACACTTTATTTTCTTTTTTTTTTTAATGTGTTACCTGTACCCCTTTGCATCTAACCCACTTATTAATGTTAACATAAATAATCTTTTGAACATAATTTTTAATTAAAATATTGTAAAACTTATCGGCTTTAGAAGAAACTTAAATTTTCTTTTAAATCTGACGTCGCTAAATATATTTTAAATAAATTAAAATTAAAATTGCTTAAAAAGGTACTACGAATGTTTATTAATATACCAAACTGATTGCATACTTGCCAATCCATTTATACTGCCATACAAATTATTGGGTTTTATTTTTTCGTCTGCCTAGTACAATAACATTTTCAATTACACGTCACTTTTACATCTCCAAAGTGACTATAAAAAGCATAAATTTGATTTGTAAAAGTGGAATTGGCGCCATCCAGCCGAATATTTCTGCAATTTTACCCCACAAAAATCATTTACAAACACTTTTATGCGTTGCTTCGCAGTCTCATACACGCGTTGTTAGAGATGCACTTTCCCGAATTGCTGTAAACAAACCATGAGGGCAGCGGCGTAGATATTTTTTAAATTTAAACTATTTATAATAATTGTTTATTAAATTGTAATAATATTAATATTCAAAAATTTACCTTTGGTTAAAACTATACACCATATCCTAAAAACTTTTAAAATACGATGATTAAAAATGTAACTTAAGATTTGCAGTACTTGTGTAGCCCTACACAATATCTTAGAGTTTTAGAAAGATGTTACGACAGGGAAATATTAAGTAGTTGTAAAATATATAAACTGTGAAAGGCTTTCGCGGCCATTGTCTAATGTTTCAATGGTTTTTGGGCTGTTAGGCCGGCGTCGATTGTCTAATTGACTTGACGTTTCGCCAACACGAGCGGTTGGTATCTTCAGAAGTTGCTTCCTGGTTGACAGTATGCGAACTACTGGGCTTTGCGCGGTCGTAGCTCGTATTTATACGTTCGGGAGGCAGTGGGCATCCACATATCTATATCAAACTTTTGGCTTGTAAGGGGCACTGCAACAGTTGTTTTAATTTTCCATGAAGAAATTTGTATACCGGGCTGAGGCTTCATTCCTTCAGTCTGTTTATATATTTTTGTCCCATGTAAAAAGGTGGTTGTCAGCAATGTTTGAACAAATTGGAGATATCTTCTGGGAAGTTGTCAATATATGCTCCATTGCATCCATACAAGAGTGCCCCAAAGGGGTGCAATGGAGCATATATCACAACTTCCTGAAGATATCTCCAATTTGTTCAAACATTGCTTGACAACCACCTTTTTACAGGGACAACAAGATATATGAAGACAAGGAGTAGCAATGGGGAACCCTCTCAGCCCGGTAATAGCAAATTTTTTCAGGGAAAAGTTTAAACAACTGGCTTTAGACAGTGCCCCTTACAAGCCAAAAGTTTGGTATAGATATGTGGATGACACTTTTGTAATATGGAGTCATGGACAGAATAAACTGCAAGAATTTCTGACACACATTAACAGCATCCATGAAAATATACAGTTTACGATGGAAATCGAGGACAACAACAAACTAGCGTTCCTTGATGTATTATTAACGCCAAAAGGAAGATCATTAGGCCACACGGTATACAGAAAATCCACACACACAGATCGCTATCTACATAGGGATTCCAACCACCACCCTTGTCAGAAATATGGAGTCATAAAAACCCTTACAGAAAGGGCAAAAGAATTTGCGAACCAGAGGCGCTAAAACGCAGAACTTACACATATTTATAATGCTTTAAGGGCCAATGGTTATTCAGACGAGAAATCAAAAGACCGATGGAACCAACAAATCAGACCCGTAAAAGAACAACAAATTCAGCCAGTGGCAAAAGCATTTCTGCCTTTATTCCGGGGGTTACGGACAGAATTGGTCGATTGCCACGAAAGAAAAATGTAAAAACAATATTCAAACCAACAAGGAAAATCAAAGAATGCCTTCGATCGGCCAAAGACAAAAAAAGATCCACTTTCGTCTTCAGGAATTTATGCATTCCCTGCACATGTAGAAGCGTGTACATAGGAACTACACTACGCTCGATCAACACCAGGATTAAAGAGCATAAAGCCAACTGTCGTTTGGGGCAGACAGACAAATCCGCCGTGGCAGAACATAACCTTACAACGGACCATCGTATAAAGTTTGAGGAGACCCAAGTACTCGCGACCTCATCGGCATACCACTCCAGACTCTACAGAGAAGCCATAGAGATAAAACATAAAACAACAACTTTAATAAGAAAGAGGAAGCAGTTAAGATCAACAAAACATGGATCTCCATAGTTAAGAGTGCTAGGATTGCACCCTTTACGAACAAAACCGATCGGAACCGATTGGAACCGAAAGTAACCGAAGCCCCGGCCACTGCCTCCGGAACGTATAAATACGAGCTTAGACCGCGCAAAGCCCAGTAGTTCGCATACTGTCAACCAGGAAGCAACTTCTGAAGATGCCAACCGCTCGTGTTGGCGAAACGTCAAGTCAATTAGACAATCGACGCCGGCCTAACAGCCCAAAAACCATTGAAACACTGTAAAATATATATTTTACAAACTAAATTTTTTGCAACTATCCAAATTTGCATTAAATATATTTTCCGAAACACATTTTTAAGTATTTGTTTAATTATAAGTAGTGCTTAAATCGAAAGGAATACCTAAATATTTTCTGGACATTAGGCTTAATTTCCTATCAAAGTTACTTTTAGGTACCTATGTTTATCTATGATAGGTTCCTTTACATTTTATAGTTTTTAACCTTACCTGGAAGTCAAAACATATTCATGCAATAAAAGGTCGTTACTCTAATTTGTAAGTTTTCTTGTCGCACAGGCAAGTGCGATAATCACATACCCTGTAATATTAGGCAACCTTATTTGAAATATCATTTTTTAAAAACAGAGCTAAAATAGTATTTTTAGATAAAACTTCTTGGGTTTTACTACTAAAGCACAGAAACTCAAGAATTTAAGTGCATGTTAAATAATGCATGCACAATTTCTAGCCAAGAATTTTCTTAATTAGTTACAAAACATATTAGGTTGCTTCTGTATAGCTGCAGTGTTTTGTTTTGTACCCATAAACTTTTAATAACTAAATTTGTTGAAGTGACTTAATATGCTTTTGGGGTAGACTCTAAGCAACATTTTGTTATTTTTACTGTAGCCCAATTTTTAATTATTTGATAGCATTAACAATTTAGGGACAAAGCTATAAAATATTTAGGGAATAAAGATTCTTTGTATTTTGTGCAAATTTTTATTTAAAACAATCCTAGCAGAGCGCTTTCGGTATAACCATCATCAGTGCTATTCGTCGTCAAGCTGGAGTCGTAGCAATTTGAGCAAACAAAACAGGTAGTAGAACCTTAGTAAACTATCAAATTATTACATAAAATAAAATAAAAGCTAAAACAGTTGTGAGTTATGTAACATTTTCCCTTATTAAAGGGTGATTTTTTCAAAAGACGAACTTATATTTTACTTTTTAAAAAAATTAAATAAAAAATTGACAAAATAGGGTTGTTTTAAACTTTATTTATTTTTGTAATAAGTGTTATTACCCTCTGTTTTGTTTTAACCGAAACGCTCTGCCGAGCGTTTTGTTTTAAATAAAAATTTGCACGAAATGCAAAGTCTTTTCATTTTCTAAATTCTTACGTGCACACAGCTACAACCAAGTTTCATAAAATAATTAAGCATTTTTCAATGAGAATGTTAAAACTTATGTGTATCTAACAAATATATTTTTTTAAATTGATGGGTATACTTTGATGCCCTCGCTATTTGCCTTAACTAAAAGATGGAAAAATAATTAAAGCAATAGCCTATCGAAATCTGTTAAGAAATATTTTAAAACAATATTATATCACTTATTGTAGATGGTCATTCTTCCAGCTTCTACCAAAATAATGCTGGGGTGCCCCAGGACTCAGTACTGGCACCAATACTGTTTCTCTCTTTCCATCAACAATCTTCTCTCTTTCACAATTTCATTAATCCTATACATAGTTTTGCTGACTACCATCGTATCTTTTACTCTAATATTTAGTTTCTTAAGCCACCAGGTAATTATGATTTGGAAAACAAACGCAGGTCAATGCAGATATCTCCTTTACAGACCTTAAAGTAATCTTAGATTGGGGCGCCCAAAATCTTGTCTAGTTTAATTCGTCCAAAACTTAGTCATGTTCGCTATCACGAAAAAAGCCTGCCAGTACTCATCCGTTACAAATGAGCGGACAAGTTTCACAGAGCAAAGAATGGTGGGTGTTACTTTTAAGAATAACCTTAACTTGCACAAACATATTACATCCATAGCCTTAGCAACTTCAAAAACGCTTGGATTTCTTTTCCCTTAGCATTCTTAACTTTATTTAAAGAAGAGTTGTTCGTCTTATTAATGATCCCACACTTACAGAAAAGCTTCCTTCTCTTGCACACTGACGAGCTGTAGGGGATCTGTCCCTCTTTCATAGGTATTTTCACGGCTTCTGGTCCAAAGAGTTAGTCAGTATAATTCCTCCTTTGGCAGCTCCCAACGTAGTGCCACTTTTATGCATCCTTTTACAGTCCAACTTGAGAGGCCCCTACTTTGCTCATTTTCTTATCTCTAGAGTGTCCAGACTATGGAAAGTGCTACCCGCAGACGTTTTCCTTTTCCTCCAAATCTCCAAATATAAGAGTCTTATGTGAATAAACTTCCTCGTATCATACTTCAGACACTCAGATAAAAATTATAACTTTAACGTAATTCCATGCAAACTAAGAATAACAAAATTTAAAATAACATTATTCCCATTTAGTTATTATTTTAGACGCATGTTTATATTAAATTTATTTTCTTAAAAAAAGAAAAATAAAATCTCTGCTACGCCACTAGTAACAACTAAATCTTGAGTCACCCCCGTCACAGCATCCGACTGTCTGGCGCCACTTGATGAAATTATTACGACCATTCCGGGATTTTCCGAGACGGTCGATACCCTTTATGCCCCCTTTATCCCCAAAAAGTATAACAATGATGCCCTTTGAGTCATCGCACGATTGGGGGAAAGTTTGTTCCGGTTTCGGCATTTCCTGTTTTTAAATAAAACAAAAACTGTAGGAGAAACTGAATTAAAGTTTTTTTGGTTTTCAGTTTGTTTGGGCAGTTAAAACTTTAAATTTTTTGCAAATGAAAATTTTTAATCAGAGCTAGGTGCCGTTTTCCAAAATAAATAATTTTATTAAAATGTGGGCTTATTAAAAGGACAAACAAAAAGTTAAATAAGGGTAGGATGTGTTTCAATTAAAATTTTAGGCAGGTATATTGAAAATAGCTCATTATATTGCATTATTTTTCTCTTTTAGGCTTTTTTCCACCATTATGTAGGTACCAAAGTACATAATAGTTCCTAGAATAATAACGATATTCGAAGCATACTGGACTATGTCTTTATTTAATGAAGTAACTATTAATGGAAAACAGTTTTCATCAAAATGCTAGGTAGGTATCTACTAAGCAAGGGATTCTTATAATACACTGTTATTAAAGGTATCATAATCTAGAAATTTCTACTACGATGACAACTTGCGATAATATAAAAAATAAATAATTTAATTTTGAACCTTAAAAAAACGAAAAAACATACCCAAACTAATGCTGTCAAATTTTTCGGTAAAGTTCCTATGATGTTTGTTAGAGATCCTGCTGAATAGTTAACGTAAAATAAATATATTTAAATAATCTTTAAAGAAAAGAAAATGTGTCCGTTTAAATTCTTTATTAAAGGAGAAAGGTAAAACGAAAAATCAATTTTTAATTTGTGGGTAGAGGATAATTTTTATAGGGTTATTATGCTTTTTGATAATTGTACACTTTTTACTAATGAAACTGTAGCATCCCAGACCCATGACACAAAAAAACGACTTTAAAAAAGTAAACGTGTGGTGTTCAATATTTTTACCATAACAACTGCAAATGAATATTCTTAGACATGCTAAAATTATATTCTAGCAACGATATATTTACAAAAAGTAGTACCACTTATTCTTCCATTTCTTAAGACCGATTATTAAAAACCCTATTTTTTAACAATACAGCACCACGTATGGCTACAATAAGCGTGAACTTCATAAACTAATACTCCATTAACGGTTTACCATGGCCTTTAAAATCGCCTGATCTTTCTCCAATCGGTTGCAGATTGTTTAACTTACACTTTGGTAGCACTTAGACATGAGTTAGGAAAGGGTAAAATGAGATATCCCAAAACGCTATAGATCACTTTATTAGATCAATGCTTAAGCGACTAGTGAGTGTAAGAAATCGGGGGTCATCAACACTGGGGTGAGCAACCGCTACACCAGGTACACCAGTGATGTAGGGCCCACCAGCTGGGGGGCCCATCAGGCTTCAGAGTTTTCGAAAAATGTATTATTACTAGGTACTAATAACTTTACGTTACGCTTAAGTTTATTTCATTAATCCTATTTTTAGTAAAACATCAAAAAGGCCTGTTCCACAAGGTGGTGATTTTCTTTTTTTTTTTTTTAAACTTTGTAAAAAATTATAAAATTTTATCTAGAAATAAAACTTTAACCCCTAAGTAAAATAGGAGCGGGGAAAAAATCAAAAAAAAAAAAAAAAAAAAAAAAAAAAAAAAAAAAAAAAAAAAAAAAAATGTTATTTAAACACTTAGAAGTTATAATTTTTTTAAACCTAACCCGTTTCAAATTTTTAAAAAACCCCCCAAAAACCATTTCAAAGCTTAAAACCCACCCCCCACATTATTAAAAAACGTTTATGAAAATTTTGTTTTCTTGCGGTTTTCTTTTTAAACTTTACAAAAAAAAAAAAAAATGACTTTTTTACTGAAAATTTTATTAACAATTCTGATGATGTCATAGTTTTAAAAGCAACGAAATTAGTTGAGAAATATAGGACTGCCTTAAGTTAATTGATCACTTTAAAACTATGCATTAAATTAGAAATTGAGGAATTTTTTACAATAAAAGATATGGATGCCTGATAATAATTAAATATCATAGTATGTCTTCAAGTTTTTCAAAAATTATAGAGGCTTGTATCTTGTTTTTTACTTAACCTGTTGCCGTAGCAACGGCCAAAAGGAGTTTTTCTAAGTTGAAAATAATAAAAACCTTCCGAGAAGCTCAATGTAACAAGAGATATTATTAAATTTGGCTATTACTGTAATTAAAATAGATTAAGTTAACACATTTAGGTCCTCTTAAAACTTTGAAAAGTTAGTACGGATCTTCGCGGAAAAACAAGCCAAAAAGGTCCACTTGTAAAATAAGTAATAGTAATAATAAATATTTAATTTATTTTTAAGTTTATGGACCTCAATTGTACTGGTGTAGGGCCCACTGGCACCTTGCTACGCCACTGCATCAACACATTATTAAACTTATTTTTGTTGTTAATTCTACGATTCGGGTGAATAGCCAATTATTTACTGGATCTTGTCTGCTATACATATCAGCATATTGTGTATAAGCAGACGTTTACCTTCGTTAGTCACTCAGTACATAGTTAAGATAAAATAGTTGTACTCAATATCTCATACAACCTGGTTTCGCAGCTTCTACATGTATCAAAACCATAATTAAAACATTTTTTAATTAAGAATACCAAATAATGATATTCTTACGTTCTTTTCAATAAAAATGACTTTAAAATAGAACATTAAATAATAACAGACGAGTACGTAAAGCCCAGAAATACATTACTTTAGATTAGAAGTACTAAATACCACACAAAGCTGGTGTCAAAAAAAAAAAATTACAAAAAACCCTCATAAAATGGTTATTGTCCCCTTCGAGAAACCTGGATAACTTGAGACCACCAACTCTGCAAGGTAAAACAATACCATTGCGAAAGAAGCAAAATATCTGGAGCTGATCCTAGATAGCACTCTCAGCTGGAATTCGCATTTAAAAAAGGTCACCCGAATGCCCTTAGACATAATGCCTGCAGCAACAAACTACAACCGGCCCTACAGTGTAGTCTTTCCCACAAAGGGAGGACTGAAGTCGGAAAATGATCGACCTGCTCCGGGCTGATATCTGTTGGTACACCGACGGCTTCAAAACCAAGGACGGTGTTTTAGCTGGAATATATGGACAGAGGCTGAGGGCAGAGTTTTCCTTCAGCCTGGGCACTCTCGCAATCATATTTCAAGCGGGGGTTTTTGTGCTAATGAGATGTGTGCTAGAACGCTGGTTGATCGGCACTGCACACGAAAGGACAGAAAATTTCTCCGACAGTCAAGCAGCTCTTAAGGTTCTTGAATCCACCCGGGTTTAATTTAAAAAACCGGCTGGAACTGAAAGGCGCTGACCAAACTGGGTCAAAGCAAAAAGGGTTTAAACCCTACTGTGGATACCTGGACATACCGGTCTAAAGGGTAATGTATCCGCAGACCTCCTTCCCAAAAAGGGGGGGGGAGACAAAATTCGGGGCCGGGAAACCCGGTCATCGGTATATTTTATAGAAGGGCCCAACAGTTCATATCAGTTTTGGGCAAAAAAGGGGAAAATTTTCGGTACTGGCATCGAATTCCGGGTCTCAGACACTCAAAGGGCCCTTTTATAAGCCACCAAACCCAAAACAATGTACCGTCAAACTACTGGAAAAAAATTTTAATTTTTCAGGGACACTGCAGATTAAAATACCACTTTCACAAGATCGGCCTAGCGGAAGACGCCGAGGCCGCATGTGCATGGAGGAGGATGAATGGGGTAGAACACATACTGTGTTCGTGCCCAGCAATGGCACGACTAACATTAAAGGCAATAATTTTGGGGGGGCCCCAAATTTGAAACACCCCCCCCTTTTTGCCAAAAGGGAAAGGTTGGAAAGATTCTTTAAATAATTTTGTTTTTAAAACCCTCCCTTGGGAAAAAAAAAAAGGGGTTTGGGCCCCCAAAAAATGTGGTGGGGTTTTAGTATGGGTTAGCGTCAATTTAAAATTTTATCAATGGGTTTTTACCAACCCTTGAAAAATTTCAGCAGGGTGGGTTAAATTTGTTTGGTTGGGGAAATTCCCTTTTTTATTTCTTTTTTTCTATTTAGAATGGAATTTTGAAATTATAGGGGTTTTTTTGGCTTAAAATCCAAATTTTAAAATAAAAAATAAAGGTTTTTAAAAACCCGGAATTTTTATAGTCGACGTTCATACAAAATTTGATTCAAAAGACTATTCAAGCCATGTTAAGGAATGGATATAAAAATTTTTTCCCAAAACCACTAAGACGAACTGGATTGTATTTAGAACATTACCCGATAATAAAAGGCACCTCTTCAGGAAAAAATTTTTAAATGCCAACACAACTGCAAAAATAAGGGTGATAAATGTTCAAAAAAACCCAAATCGGGAAACTAAACTGTAAGGCATTTATAAACGTGCTAATAAAGAAAGTCAACAAAGACACAATAAAAAATTATCCCTTTCTAAAAGAAAATCTTAATGTTTTTATAAAGGTAAGTAATATTATAATTTATTTTATCTTAATTGATATGAAGGGTTTTTTTCATAACCCCCCCCATGTTATTAAAAGCTATTTCTAAGAAAATCGAAATTATTTATTTATATAAAGGGGTTTTATTATATTCTTTCTGTCTGTCTGTCTGTCTGGCATGCGTCTGTCTGTATGTTAGTTCCCGCGATAACTTTCAAAAATAATTGTTTATTGACTTCAAATTTGGGACATAGGTGGAATGGGAAAGGTTTGGATTGTTTTTGAGCAAAATCGGTTCGGGGGGAAAGGGGGGAAAGGGGGTTAAAAAAGTAAAAAAAAAATTTTTGTAAAAAATCGAGTCATATGTCGTTTTTAGAAATTTTGGGAATGAAGATTTAAATTTTGCAATTAATTTGAGATTCTTTTAAAACATAAGGGTGCAGGTAAAAAAAAAAGGGAGAGGGGAGAATTTGATATTTTCGGACAAAATTGTAAAATGTAAAAAAAAAAATCGGGTAAATAGGATTTTTCTGCAGTAAGTAGAGTTCTTTTATTTGAAAATAAATATTTTAAACTTTTACTTCTGCTCCTAGATAAAAGAGGAGGGGCTTAAATTTAAAATATGGTTTTGTACCTATATCGTTTTCTAGATTTAATAATAGATTCTAATATAGGTAATATAGTTTTTGTTATACTTTTTTTTTTTTTATAATTTTTGGGTTTTGGTTTTTAAAAAAATTTTTTTTTTTTTTAAAACAAAAAAAAACGGCCCCATCCCTTTTTTTTTTTTGGGGCAAATTTTGTTTTCTTTGGGCCCCAAAAAAGGTTTGGGTATTTTTTGGAATTCCCGGGGTAAAAAAAGCGTCCCGGTGGAAGGGTTTAAATATCCACTACTTTAAACCTAACCTAACCCCAAACTAATTTAGATTTTTCATTTTTTATTACGTTTTAGTCCCATTAAAGTCATTATATCCCGTGTATCTTCTATTTGTTTAATATACCGATAAGCTACCAAGAACCAAAAAAACAAATTTAGGATATTAACCAAAATTTTTTGTTGGACCATATTTCTTCAAATATCAAAGAAGGGGAATAAATAACCCCGGGAAAAACGTACACTCTGCGAATGCATGATATATTTATTTTTTTAAGAATAAAATAAATTAAGAAAGCAGTCTTAGTGACTAACAATAGAAATACTTGGAAAATTTAAAAAATAAATTAATATATATGATTGTTAAGTTTGGCCCAAACAAGTAAAGTTTGTAGGCACAAGTTTTGCTTTAGACTTTAATAAAAACCCTTTAATTAAAAAACCCCAAAAATCTTTAAAAGATGCTGGGGTTCTGACTAGTTTCAGTAAAAATCCAGTGCTCTATAATTAGATACACTAAAATTTTTTATAACTTAGCAACAAACTTAACTGTATTAATGAAGGGTATAGATTCAAAATGAAATAACTTTAAGCTGCTATAAAACTAAAAAAATTTAGGGAAAACAAAATAAGCTTAAACTGTAATGTTGACAATACTTTTGTTTTTCCCCAAACTCGACCAGAGTACACATAAACATAAACAAAATTACCATGACATAATACTTCGTCAAAACATTTTGCTTTATGTAATGGTTTACTAGGAAATGCTAAAAAAACCACGGTTAATTCTGTGTTTTAGTTCTTTGTTTATTAGCCTAGTACCTGCGTTATATGAGGTTAATAGGGATATAAGTACCTAAGTTTAAAACACTCGCTTTATATTAGAATTGGGGTTTTAAAATTTTTAAAACTAAGATTTTCCATTCAAAATATTTATCCAAAAATACAAACGTAAAAATAAAGACAAGAAGTAGCTATTTTAAGTTGATTACTTTTAATCTCAAATTAAACGTAGGTAAATAATATACAGGGTGGTCGGTAATGAATGCGTCAAAAAGCAATCCTAGTTTAAACTCGTAAAAATAACGATGTTGAACCAAATATGCATTAGTAAAATGTCGTTCATTAATGATATACAGGGTGTTAAAGTTTAATTTTGGAAATTGTTATTTCTCTATAACTCCACTTGTTTTTAAGATATGGACATAAAAATTGAGGATCTAGGGTTTCTGGGGATGAGAAATATGATTTTATTTTACCTTTTGACATAAAATGTAGATGGCGCTAGTTACACCATATTTACACGCTGTTTTATGCCATAACTTTGTTACTATTACCGTTTTATTATTTTTTATGGAAGTATGTGATAAAAAAAAAAGGTTACATTTATTTTGATTAAAAAACCCCGTTTTAAAATATTTGCATTTAAATTTTTTATTGCACACACTCATTAAAAATTAGTTAACTAACTAACTAAATTAAGATAACATTTAATAAAAAAACAAAAAAATTTAAAATTTTACTTGATTATGGATGCCAAGAAGTGAATGGTGGACATTTGGCGCATTTGTTGCAGTGATTTCATTATTTAATTCGTTATTAAATGTTATCTCAATTTAGTGTTAACTATTTCTTGACTGTGCAATACAATGTTTAAATGCAAATATTTCGAAAACAATTTTTTTAATCGAAAAAAAGTAGTAAAACTTTTTTCTTGAAAATCATCACATACTTCCATAAAAAAAAAAACGGTAATGGTAAGAAAGTTATGGCATAAAAAAAGCGGGTGAATATGGTGTAACTAGCGCCATCTACACTTTATGTCAAAGAGTTGAATAAAATTATATTCCTCATCCCTAGAAAACCCCCCAAACCTCAGTTTTGATGTCGATATCTCAAAAAACCCCGTTAGTTATTGCTAAATAACAATTTCAAAATTAAACTTTTAAAACCCTGTATCTCATTAAAAACAACATTTTACTAAAGCATATTTGGTTAAACATCGTTATTTTCACGAGTTTTAAAATGGAATTGCTTTTTTGAAAAAAAAAAAGGGGGTTTTTTGGTTTTAAAAAAAGGAAAACCCATTGCGCCCAAAACTCCCGCCGTATAGTCTTGGAATTGTTGTGTTTTTAGCGATTTTTTAAAATGCTAATATATGGAGATCGCAGGGGTATAAGTCAGGGTATAAAAGGAGAAGCCCATCTATTTTTAAATTTTGGTCAAGTTAGGTAGCCGTGGGGAGAATTCCGATTGGTCTTGTTTTTAAAAAAATAAACAACATTTTCCCCACAAAGGATTTTGGGCTTTTAAACAGCATTTATTGTGCTTGTCCAAGTAAGAAATGATTGTGCAAAAAAAGCGTTTAAGCGGTTTTCTTTCGTAATACTCTTCCGAGAATGCCCATTATGTTCTTTTTTAGCCATTTGACGACCTTTCTCGAATTTC
This sequence comes from Listronotus oregonensis, assembly GCA_019359885.1. Taxonomy (NCBI): domain Eukaryota; kingdom Metazoa; phylum Arthropoda; class Insecta; order Coleoptera; family Curculionidae; genus Listronotus; species Listronotus oregonensis. Next base: position 1,020 of record JAHBCN010009150.1, on the reverse strand, counting down.
TTATACAAGGGCTCTTGATTAAAGGCGGTCTTTTTGTTTAGGTTTAAGATTTTATTTTTGCTACTAAATTTTGTAAGATAATAATTTTTCGCTACTTAATATTTAACATAGTTAGTATTTAACTTAAGAGGACAACATTAATTTATGTAAAAATAATACTTTTTTTTGTAAAACATTTTACAGAAAAATGTCTGTTAAATACGCACATTTGCCACCTTAACCATACTTTTAATGGCTTTAAGGCACCTTGCACATTATTTTTTATTGGCTTAAAATAACCCTGTATACCGTAGTAACACTTTAGCCAAATATTTTTTATACGAAATTTAATAACACGAGCTACAAGGATTTAAATTTTTTAATATGGGGAAAACATTACACGCCGCTAACCACACATATTCACAATTTTGGGCCTTGGGTTTTTTTAAAAAAAAACCAAGCGGCGCTAATCTGGGTATTGAAAATCTTTGGGTTTTTAATCAGGGGACGTGTTTTATTTAAAAAAAAGTATACTATTAAATAAAAATATTTTATTGGGAATAATACCTAAAGAAAAATGTAGTGCATTTATTTAAATAGTTAGTAACCAACTTTACAACAACAAAAACTTAATTCAATTGGCTCAAAAAGTCGGTAAGCAATAATCATGTTCAGTTAATGTTTTTTTAAAGATAATGGACTTATTTTACAGGCTCAACCTATTTCCTGTTAAATGTATCTTATCCAAAACACCTATGAAATATAAGGGTTAAGTTTCTATTCATCTACATTTTTGTCCTACTTTAACATGGCATAAGTATTTTACTGATCTCTTTGATTTAATGAATAATCTTTTTTTATTAATACAGACATTTTTTTTAAAAAATGCAGGAACTTGGTTCCCTTTTTTAAAATAAATTTTTTTAGTAAGATCTCTTTCCTTTGTTTTAATTTAATAAATGAAAGAGATGGGAAGGGATAAATTTTACGTTCCTTTCCTCATTTGGGGTCTGTTTGGGAAATGTAAAATTTTTTATAGTT
>JAHBCN010009149.1:7500-36090 GCA_019359885.1 Listronotus oregonensis | reverse complement strand
TTTAGATTTAAGGCTTATTTTCTATTTTTTTTGGTTTCTGCAGCTCTGCAGCTCTTTTTTTCCACCACTGAATTGAACTAAAATAATCCAATTACTGAGAAGTAATTGAATACAATTTTTCAATTATTTTAATTCAATTACCGACAGCTCTGGTCAAAAGTCCATCATAAAATTTCGTACACATATTATCCAAACACTCTGTATACATTTTAAACGCAATACTTTTACTTATAGGTAAAGAATCTCCCAAAAAGTAAACGAAGACCAGCTGGTAAACGACATAAGAGCTATGATTTGCATGTACAGAGACAATCAGTTTACCGGCAGAGCTATAGCCAGAATATTCCACGGAATACAGAGTCCGAACTATCCAGCTGTAATGTGGGGTCGATGTAAGTTCTGGAGAAGCCATCTTAACGAGGAGTTTCACGAAATTTGTAGGATTGCTACCAGAGAAATTATACGAATGAGATAGAAATAAGATAATAAAGAAATGTTTATAAATAGGAAAGAATATCTGTATCACAAGTAGAAATGTGTTGTTTTTTTCACGTATTTTTCACAAGCATTACACTTGACACCTCTACAAATTTTGACAAATTCGGTGACTTATCAATATCAGAAAAACCTTTTTTCTTCTTGAAGTTTCAAATGTGAACCGAGCCTGTGTATGTTTTTATTATGTGATTTTTTTAGTTTAATGTAATATATATATTTTGTTTTATACATTTTTTTTATTTTCCTTTAATAAGTACAGGGTGAGTCAACGATAGAGTAAAGTTCATTATTTCATTGGTTTCAAAAGTTATGAGAAAATAGTAAATACAAAAGATGTAAAGATTCTTAGGATGCACAATTTAAAATTATTTTAAAGTATACAGGGTGGCTCAAAAAAGCGTGACGAATAAAACATACTTTTTTTTAAAAATGAAACACCCTATTTTTAAATTTTGTTTTGAATTCCTTTTTTAAAATTCTTCAACTTTTTTATTAATAATAATGCATACCTAAACCTAATAGTTTTTCCAATATTTCAATTTTTCTAAAAAGAAAATAATTTTCACACTTGCAAAAAATTACGATAGCGCCATTATTTTTGAAGGTAGATCACTCATATTTGATATTAGCGTTATTCGAAGATGGCGTAAAAGATATATGCAACGGAATTTTAATTAGATGCTACAGGGTGTTCAAAATAAACGAATATATTTGGATCATTTTAAATTGAAAAATCTCGTTTTTTTTAAATGGCGCACCTTTATATATTATTATTTTTTCTGAAAGATCTTAAAAAAAACCCACAACTTTTATTAAGTATGTCATATACCTATTTTTAATACTTTGCGATTTATTTTAACTTTTTCAATATTTACCCTTCTCTCTGTCTAAGACTATTGCTATAACATTGGGTTGGCCATGACAAAATGACATTGTCAAATTTTAACCTGACATCTGAGTAAATAAATTCATAAAATTTATTGTGGTGTCAGTAAATTTAAAAAAAATAAGTATGGATTTTCCTAAAGCTGAATTAATTGATATGATTTATATACTGGGTGAGGCGCAAAGAAATTCTTTGTTGGCAGTAAGACTTTACAAGGCGAAGTACCCTAATAGACGTGTACCGACTAGGCAATCTCTTCAGTGTTTAATGGAACGGTTTAATGCTAGTGGTAGTATTGAATATGAAAAACGGAAAGTGGTAAACCGGAATGCTACCAATGAGGAAAAAGAATTGGAAATTTTACTTCAAGTTCAAGATAATCCCCAGGTCAGTAGCCGTCAAGTAGCTAGCTTATGTGATACATCCCAATCTACCGTTAACCGCACCACTAGAAAACACAAATTACACACACCGTTATAAATGAAGCAATAGAGGCCGATCCAAATTTTTTGTCTAAAATAATGTTTTCCAATGAAGCTACTTTTCGCAGTAATGGTGCAGTTAATCGTCATAACATGCACTATTATTCAACAGTTAATCCAGTCTGGGTACGGGAAGTGCAAAACCAAAACCATTGGTCACTTAATGTGTGGTGTGGAATAAAACACTTTAATGTTATTGGACCATATTTTTTTCGCGAAACAGTTAACGGGCCTAGATATTTAAACTTTTTGCAGAATGATTTACCTCAACTTTTTCAAGAATTTGATAACATTGAGATCCAACAAATGTGGTTTCAGCAAGATGGAGCTCCTCCGCATTACCATCGAGAAGTTCGAGAATTTTTAAATAATCATTACCCACAGAAATGGATCGGGGAGAGGTGGATTCATTGGATGGCCCCTCGATCATGTGACTTAACACCACTAGATTTCTTTTTGTGGGGATATGTTAAAGATCGTGTTTATGTGAATCCCCCTACAACACCAGAAGATATGGAAAATAGGATTCGGGACGCGTGCAGGAGAATAACACCGTTTATGCTAAGGAACGTCCAAGAAAATATACGAAAAAGACTAAACATGTGTATCCAAGTAGAAGGGCATATTTTTGAACATTTATTGCGCCATAATAATAATTAAAAATAAGTTAATTTGTAGTAATAGGTATTTATTATTATTTACTTTTTCTGTGAATTTAAAATTTAAAAATGGCCAAACTAAACTATACTATCGAATCAAGAACAAGACAATAATTTAGTTAATGTTTTTAGAAACCAATCATTTAAATCTGTAGTTACAGCATAAACGGAAAGTATTTTTCCAGCATCAGTTAGAACGGTACGGCGAAGAATAAGGCAAATATCCGAATTGCGCTGCCACCCGGCAGCCTCAAAAACTGTTTTTACAAATGCAAATGGTTTGCTCTACAATTTTACTTGGAACCTCCGATTTTTTGGGGAAATATAATATTCACCGATGAAAAGGTGTTTATGATGGCCGGTTGCACCAAAAGTATCTTAAGTAGACCTTTATTAAGAAGCTCTTAAAATTAAGGGTAACTTAAATTGTTTTCGCTTTCACCATCAGATTTTTATTGCAACTTAACTAAGAGTACTTAGAAAGATGGCAACGTTGCATCGTTCTTCTTTTTTATTGTTGGCCTTTACAACGCGAATAACCAGAACTAACTGATATTAGATCTTTCCTTTTCTAGCTTGTGTGTCATTGAATGATAGCAGTAATCCGACTTGAATTTTGTAATTTTTTTTCATTTTATGGACAATATAATACAAAATCAGTCGTTAGTTTATGATTTTTTGTTGTAAAATTTATAACAATATAGGAAAAAAAGATCAAGGGCGCCTTTCTTTACGGCCATGGAAAGGGAATAATTATTGTCAATATGAAATATAAACACAAATACATCATTAAAAAAAACTTTTATTATTTTATAGGAACAAATTAAATATTCCTAATTTACAAGTAAATACTTAAAATTTAAAAGCTAATACAAACTTGTCATGTTTAAACTAAAGCTCATCTTCGATTTGCTCAAGTAAGCTGAGCACTGTTGGTTTCGTTAATTTAAACCTTTTGAAAAATGTAAGATTATCCATCTCGTCAAAACAGTATCTTTTTAAAAATAACAGAACAATGTCCAAAAGAATAAAAAAGGTAAATAAATCTCAAAATTGCCATAAGTAATAAAAATTCACTGTTTCTACATTTTTCTTGGAAATCTAATTTACATCGCATTTATAATATCACAATCCAAAACACCATTGTTTAATTCGTTTTTACATAATTTTTATCAAATTAATTATTTGAAACTACAAACAAACAAAATAAATAAACAATAAACAAAATATTTGTCAAATGTCAACTTCAAATTACTTAAGGGATCATTAAGTACAGAAAATCCTACACTTAAAGTTAAGGGACCATTAAGGACCAATTTCAGCTGGTGCAAGAAACATTTGAAACTTAAGGGGCAGTTAATGCTTAAGAACAACTTAAGTGTCGCAAAAAGTGTTGGTGCAACCGGCCATCAGTCGTGCTACAATGGGATACTTAAGGTATATAGGCCTCAAGAAACACGATTTGATGAAAAATATACCCAAAAAGACAGAAGTAGTGGGCGATTTTCGGTAAATGTTTGGGGGTGGTTGAGTGCACAAGGACTTGTGTATGTTATTTTATCGAAGGAAGGTTAAATGCGGAGGTATATATAGATCTACTCCAGAATATCATGCCTCCTTCTGTACTGGGTCGATTTCCGGACAGAATTTTATTTTTCAGCAAGATAAGTGTCCCGTTCATACGGCCCGGCAAGTCGATGAATGGATGGAAGAGAGCGTATCAGAGTTTTACCGTGGCCCGCACGTAGTCCGGATTTAAATGTTTGGGGCTTATTATTAATAAATAGGGAATATGAGGGTAATTGTCTTGAAAGTTGCCTTCTCTCCGATTTTGATCAAATTTGGTATACGGGGGTTTTTTGGGGCGCTGATTACGAACCTGAAAAAATATTTTTCGACAATGTTTCGTTTTCGAGATATTCATCATCAAAGTTGAAAATCAAACTAACTCTTATTTACACTATTCCTCCTTTTTCTTTGCACAGAATTCTTGATTTTTACACTACATTAGCACACAATATTTCACAAACACCTTTTAAAAAATTGTTTTTATATTTATTTTACACCTTTTTTCCATTTAATTGCAAACATCCACTTTCACACGCCCCAACGTGGCCGCAACCATGTATACACTAGTTATTTTGAAAGCAAATATGGCTGCTGCCTTTAAACTTGAAAGTTCGCAATTTAATTGAAAAAAGGTGTAAAATAAATAAAAATACAAGGTTTTAAAAGGTGTTTATAAAGTATTGTGTGCCACTTTAGTGTAAAAATCAAGAATTGTGGACAAAAAGAAGGGAGAATATAGTAAAAATGAGGTTAGTTTGAATTTAAACTTAATTATTTATTATTTTTATTTTTTTATTATTATTATTATATTAATTAAATTAAACCCCCGTATACCAAATTTGGTCAAAATCTGAGAGGAGGCAACTGAGGCAACTTTCGAGACAATTACTGTTTGTTTGAATTTATTAAATTGTTACTTAATTTATTAACTTGTTAGATTTTATAATATATAAATATTTTCTTTTACCTTTCGCTTTATTTATAGTAATTAAAAGTAAAACAAATTTTACAAAAATTGGTAGCAAAGTCAAAATTTGACAAATTTTTTGCCCAAAATTTATTGGCCGTCACTGTACTTGAAACGATGAATCTGGCAACCAGTTATACACTAAGAGATACTGACTTTGGCGAATGCGCAAGATTTGTTACCATTTTTAAAGAATTATTTATTTTACATAGAAAAAAACATGTCGCAGTTCCAAAAACAAAACATTCAACCTTTTTTTTAATATTTAAAAAATGTACGTAAATATACTGTAGGCCTACCTATTTTTGTACCTTAATAATAAATTATTATTAATTACAAAAATGCATTGATTAAAAAATAGTTCCTAGTATTAATTCCTGCTACTAATGACTTTATTATTTTATAAATAATAATTCAAAATAACGTAATACTTTTTTAAAAATTACTCAATATATTTAGTTTTTCCTTTTTTTGTCACATGAAAAAAAAACCTTCGTTTTCAATTTGAAGAAAGAAAAACGGCACTTGGATGCTTTCGCGCAACTGCCGCGCCGGTCAAGTCACCTTGTCAATGACGTCATTGATTTAGATTCAATTACGACATACGGAGTGACAATCTCTTCACCTGTCTTGCCAGGCGGAACGGGCCGTCGTATGGCGTAGCTAGTCTCTTGACAATCCTTTGGGTCTTGATATTGCCAGCTCAACCCATTTTTGCTGGATAATAAGTTAACTCTTGTAAATTCAAAAATTATAAATGAAATTCATGGTGAATTAAAAAATCCTATTTAAATTCAATCCTCTTTTGAGATCAGAATCTGGATACAATATTGTCTAAGTCCAAAAAGTGTTGTGTAGAAAATTCGGATTTTAACTACAGGTTGAATTAAAAGGTTTTTTAAAAACGTTTTATACTTAAAATGTTTTGTATGTAAATAGTAGTTTATTTACAATGAACATAAATTTTAAAGAAATATGAAAATTGTGTTTTTAAAGACCCCCTTGACAGTTTATTTCGGTTATCGGCCACGATCCGATAATCCGGCAACACTGTAAGTTCTGTTCGCCCAGCCATCTTGTGAAACTCTGAAAGTATGCTTTTTTGAGGTGTGTGTTAATTTTTAGGCAAAATATAGTGAAACGGAATATTTTATGGGTAAGTTTAATAGTTTATTTACCAATGTGTACAGTTAATTTAGTGTTTTCGCTAAAAACGGAATCAGGAAACTAAAATATTTGTCGAAAAGTGTGCTCCTGTCACAGCTTTCACTTGGCCCGTAAATATAGAGAAATAACTAAAATTGACTAAATTAGCACAAGAGGAAACTTGAAACTTATCGGTAATGCACCGGATTGTAAGATTTATGTTAATTATGATAGTTTTGAGGAAAAGTCCTGAAATTCGTTCGTTACTCTCCTAGAGGTCAACCCAGTAGCTTTCAACAAGAGACCGTTTACCTTATTAGGAACATTTTTCTATTTAAATTTATTTACACGGTTTACGGGACTTTTTAACATATTTACGATGTGTGACAGTATCTATTTACCTCATTTTACGTTGCAAGTTTCTAAAACAGTAAATACAAACCTATTTTTAGACAGAAAAACCGACGGTTTTCCTGAAGACAAAATCAACATACATTATACCTGTACAAAATCCGTACAGGTATTCTTTTCTAAAAGAGATATCAGTTAAATGAGTCATCGAACGTCGTGGTTTCTTACACAAGCTCTAAGGTCATTAATTTCTATAAACTTATTCAAATAATCTTTGGAATAATCGATATTTTTAAATATAAAAATACAATATAAAGTAAGATGTCAAATATATCTATGAATAAGATTCTTTTGTTTTACTTTTGATAGTTTGTTTCTTATGTTTTGACATCTGGATACTTGATTCGGTTTTTTAAATTTTTTATGTAGTGTTTTTATGGTTTACGGTTGTCCTTGACAGTACTGTTTATTTTTTGTAGATCCAAATTATCAGTTTGCTGCGATTTGTTTATTATTTTTATGATAATTCGCACGTTTCGGTGCTCTAAAATATAAAAGAAATAAAATTAAATATTTTCCTCAATTTTTTTTATTTTCATTATTGTTTTGTCCGAAAATTATGGTATCTTAACCAAAAAAAATTGTTAAATTTCCTGAAAATTCTTAATTTATCAGACCCATTCCCGATTTTAATGAAGGTATATGGGGTTTTTTGGGGTGTTGATCACTAATATAAAGTCAGTTTGCTGCAGAAACCCACAGTTTTTTGTTATGAAGCCTCACTTTAACACAACCTTAAAACATCACAAAATTTCCTTAAATTCTTTTTTTCTAAAATTGTAAACAAACTGAATGAATTTATGATACCTAATGTTACAATTATTCAATCATTATTTTTAATAAAAAACACTTCCAGAAAGTCTTATTTTAAAATTTATTTTTAAGGTGACTATAAAAAAGTCCATGGAAGCTAAATCCGGGGACCAAGGTGGCCATTTTTTAAAAGTTATCCAATACTCAATCCAATACTCTTAGTAGGATCTCTCAGGACACTCTGTATATACCTATACTTTTTAATATCCAAATTTTGTTTTATATCTAAAATATCTCTTGCTATATCCACCTTAATAGTTGTTTACATTTTGGTAAACAGGTTTTTTTACTATCACTTTCTTTCCATAAGTGGTACCCAATAAGTACATTTCTCTACAGGTTTTTAGATTTTAATTTAAAGAATCATTAGCGAAATTACTTTCATTGGAAATCCATTTTAGGAATCGATTAATTTTTTTTAATACAAATTGAGTTTATGTCAATTAGTGCTGTTTTATGGATACCAGAATTATTTCAAAATTTATTGCCATATATGTGTTGAAAATTTTAACAATAATTTATTTGTATTTTGCATGTTTTATAATTTCTAAGTTAAATTTTCGGTACCTTAAAATATTCACCAAAGTAGCCAGGCAGCTGCAAGACAAATAGCGCCTGCCATACTCCTCTTGCATGACAGGAAAATTGTTGTCATTTTTAAAAACGAAAAAGTGTGCGTAAACAGATATATTTTTGTACGTTTTTTTTTGCAGCCACTTTTTTGTCTATTGTTATGTTTCTCTCTTAATTAAGATGAATAAAACTCTTATCTGTCAGATGTAAATAATAATCGCTAAAACAAACCTTCAAGGTATTGCCTGTCGTTAGACATACACCGACTATTTATTTATGTTTTCTTTGTCGAAGATATTAGAGGTGAACATTGTGGACATATTACCAATTGATATTCCTTATGTAATTTAATATTTCACTGTTTCCAGTCGTAAAGCTGGAGGCGTGCCTTTACCGAAGCTTATATTACAGTCGATTCTGGTGTATCGAAAATATTCCTATTTAATATTTTAATTACACAAAAAAATCAATAGGCCGTTATGTGTTACAACGTATAATTTAAAGTAGGGACAGTTTTAGCCGTTCTATAAATTCTGGGAAAGGACTGTGCCAAGAAGCTGTACATGGTGTCCCAAATTTGATTCTCATCATTGGAATCTCGGAAATTTGAAGAGATACGAGGTCGGTTAAATAGACTTTTAGAAAAACCGTATATTCGCGATTTCATTTTTACTTTTTTTTACTCTATATGGTTAAATATAACAAAATAAATTTTACGCACCGACGTTTTGTCTTTGAGCTGCCATCATCAACCTTTTTTTTTAAGTGCGGTCCTAAGATTTTTTATTATGGATTTTAAGAGCTTTTGGGATCCCAAAACTATTTCCATCAAATTGCGCAACTCTGCTTCTATTTGGGACACCCTGTACAGGGGATCCGTTTTTTGACACTTTTGTAGTGTAGCTCCGTAGTTGTTATTGCTATCAAAAAAGTTATAGGCGTCATATGCTCTTTTTACGTCAAACATAAAATGGTAAAATCAAAATTTGAATTTTTTTAAGATATATGGGGGAAAATCAAAAAACTGTCAATTTCAAAATGACCCTATATTTTTTATTTACAAGAGACATAAAAAATATACAAAATATCAAAAATAAAAAAATAACGATCCAAACAGTTCTTGGTAGGAAATTTATTCCAGATTTCGAAACTGTCCTCCGCTTTTCTGTATTACCATTGGTTGTTGAGATATCGGCGGTTGAATGCAAGAGGGTCCTTTTTCATTCAAAATTCGATATCTCTGCGAGAAATGAACTTACAGGTGAGTTTAAAAAAGCAAATTGAAGCTGGATGAACAGGCAATTCAACCCATTTTATGATGTGCTAAAATTTTATTCAAGAAAAAAGAAAAAAATTAGATTTTTTTTGCGCGCTATTTCTTTTGGATTACGTTACAATTGCGACTCCAAAAACAATTTTGGCCAAAAGATCTCAAAACTAGAATCTTAAAGCTTCAAAATGCTTTTTTTATATTGTCGATACGACCATTTTTTACTGAAATGGATCTTTAATTTTTTCCATTAGTGTATATTGTGTAATTCTTTTATGCTAAAAATGTCAAATAGTTTGTTCAGATAAGCTTTTTTTATAACCTTTTTGTTAAAATAGATAGTTTTTTATTTTGGTTGCAACAATATTCGTTCTATAGAAAACATGCATTATTATGCATTATCAGATTAAAAAAAAAAAAAAAAAAAAAAAAAAAAAAAAAAAAAAAAAAAAAAAAAAAAAAAAAAAAAAAAAAAAAAAAAAAAAAAAAAAAAAAAAAAAAAAAAAAAAAAAAAAAAAAAAAAAAAAAAAAAAAAAAAAAAAAAAAAAAAAAAAAAAAAAAAAAAAAAAACATAGTTTTGTTGCTAGGATATTAGCTTTTGTTTTATAACCTATTTTGTGTTATAAATAGATTAATTCTTTTTTTGTTTTTTTTTTAAAATTTTTTAATAGAAAATCATGCATTATTAAGTGCTATTAATGCATGATTTTGTATATGTTAATCTTACTAATAACTAAGCGATCTCCGAAAAATACATTATTAATTCTATATCTAAAACTAATATAAAAACCTAATTATATAATTCGCAACTACATAGGAAATCCTGAAAGCCATTATAATCCAAACAAAACAGATATGTTGTTTGATGATTGTAAATGTAATTACTGTAATCGCTTGGCTTAAAAAAAAGAACGGGACTTTCCCGACTATGACTATTTACACTTTTTTTATTTTTAAACTACAGGGAATCCCGTTAAAGATGCACTTTAAAGTCTTGTAAATCATTAAAAAAAAACAGCGTGGTATTGCAAGGGTCGCCTGAAAAATTTTCGACCTAATAATGAACTCACAAATTCACAATTTTGAAATTATTTATATTTTTCAACAGAATCTCTTTTTAAGTCAACACGCTCAGTTTTAACTGTGTTTCAAAGCCATAGGCCACTCCCAAAAATAATTTTCTTTCAGGCCGCCAAAATACGATAAAATGAAAAGTTTTCAAAATAAGTAAAAATGCTTTCAGAATTCCTGTAAATACAGTATTTTTTATGTTTGTTGTCGGGTTCAGTTTTAGGTTATTAGGTCAGTTCGTGGCAGGCTTTTTTGCCTCATTCACGACAGGAAAGCAATTTTCCACGAAATTTATCGGTGCCGAGAAGGGCTTTGCCAAGAAGCTTCGTGTCATCGTTGGCGCGTAAATATAAATCAGATTAAACATTACGAATTTTGTTATTAAAATCTATATTGTGTCATACGTCTCCAGATTTAATACCTCCATGTATTTTTTTTTTGGGGCATCTATACCTAAAGTCCAAAATTTCTGTCAGTGACTCATTTAATACCGGCCACCCAACCGACGAAGCGGCTGAATAAAAATCTAACACTAGTAAATGATTTTTAACCCTATGATATACTTTTCCGCTCAAATAACAGTGAACCGGCCAAAAGTTTCATCGCCACGTTGTCATAATTCGCAAGAATAAATCACCAGCCAGCGATCGCACTTAAAATAGCACGCCAATATGTATTGAAATCATTGTTATCGAGAAGACAATAAAAGTGGCAACACACATTCCTTAGTTTACAACTTGAAGAGACTTGAAAATAAGGTATCGACAGGGTTTTCGTGATGTTCGATGATTTTATTTAGTTATTATTGATTATGGACAGATTTTGTAAGTTTAAATTTTAATTGCTATACAGGGTATTTTCTAAATATTATAAATTTCTAATAATTGTAGTATATAGATATTGTTTTGTGCCAATTTTATAATAGTTTATCTTATTTAGTGTATATAATTGTATATAAAGATTTAGTGTTGTTAAGTGCTTTAATTCTGTAAACATGAATATTAACCAACCTTTAACTAGTTATCCGCCTACAAAAACTCAGTTAACGTTAAAAGAACGAATAATGGTTAAAAATGTTTACCATGGGATTCGGGAACTAAATCCAGAATTAACCACTTTGGATGCTGCAGAGATATGTGCAACTTTAACAAAAGTTTTTTCGCGTACGGTATTCAGAGTTTTAAAAGGCAAAAAAATCAATATTAGTAATTATTCGGATACTGAAAATGCGATTTTTCGCTTTTTTTTTGCACACTTTTTACTTTTCGATTGTTAAACATGAATCAGAAGCTGTTTTTTTGGCTGCCTCTTATAGTTTTTAAAAAAAATAATAATTGAATTGTTTAATTCCATTTTACGACATATTCCTTTAAATTCTGTCATTTGTACGAAAACATATTTAAAAACTCATACTATGTTAATATAAAAAAACACTTAAAAAGTAAGGAAAACCTTAATTTTCAATAAAAGTAGGTAAAACGTTTACGTCCGAATTCAACTCGAAATTTAAATGTTGACCTGTTACCAGGTTGTAATAGTTTTCTTTATGACATTTTTATAAGGTATGCGAACCTTGTTTGCTCGACCCGCAATGTTTGATCAAAAATATTCTCGATATGGAAATCCTAAATATGGAACACGAAAGACCCGAAATAGTTATTGGATTCTACAGCTGATGATTTCAGAGCTTTCGTTCCTTATATAGTGGATATTTTTGATGAAGCAATGCGTGAATATCGTATTTAATATTGAAATTGCAAGATCGGTGGCGAATTGGCAAGTCGGTGTAACTTGGATTGTCTATCGTTCTGCTTTTACATCTTTTTTAATTTATGTTAAGACTAAAATTTTATTATTTTTTTCATGTAGCAAAATAAAATCAGAGAAGGTAAAATTAAAGTAAAATGTATTTTTTTTGGAAAAAACGTTAAAAATCGCCAAAAACTCAATTTGTGTTCTTTGACCTCAAAATAGGTGGTGTGCAAAATTAAGCAAAAAAATTACATTTTTCATTAATCCGAATAATACCAAAATAATATAGGCTTATCACTAATTTAAAGGGTTGATGAAAATGTGAGAAAATAACTTTTGCTTGTAAAAAATATTTTCATGTTTTGACGAAATTTTATCATTTATTTTCTAAAATGCATACGCCACTGGAATTGATTCCCCTGACCCCACACAACCCGGGGCACTCTAAAAGCGAGCGATGCGTCATTGACAGAAATTTTTGACTTGAAGTATAGTATCTTAACCCAACATTTTTCACTGACAAAAATTGTACGTCCTCATATTCAAGTCAAATATGTACTTTACAAATAAAAAGTGAACTTTTATGTTAAACAAATCGCCAGGAGTTCTTTTCTTTATTCGTCCCCCACGTCCTTGACTTCCCGACTCGAAAGAAGAGAGAGCAGAAAAAATGCGAAACCAGCGAAAAAAAATCCGGGCTTATTCCCATTTTTATCCGTCTTTATGGAATAATAAAAAAAATTTAGAGGTCTATAAAATAGAATAATAAAATACGGGATTGAATGTCACGAAACAGCGATGGAAATATGACAAGTTAATGGTATAAAAATATATTTAAAAGTAAACTTTTAAATATGTTCTAAAAAGATGAGAAAAACTTTAAATTAAATCAAATTCATCAGTTTATTGCATTACACAATTTATACGATACAAAAGCTTTGGGCGAGATTTATAGTCTGTCTCAAAGTATATCGTTATGACTTTTGACGGACCATACCCCAATAAACCTTTAACGATTTTATTACCTATTGTTATTGGGTAAACCCATTTGTTCATAAGGGCAGGGGTGGGCCAGGTATTTCTTGAGTATTAACCATTAGGCATATAAATAACCGTTTTTACTGTGCGTTTCGAAAAGGTTATTTTACGAGAATATAACTATGTCGCGTGAAATCATTTGTCATTAGATGAAACAGGTTGTGAAAAGTGTATGAAATCTTAATCAGTAGAGTCTAATTAAACAAGAAGCTTTAAAAACCTGTCTACTTACAAAAACTCCAATATCAACGATATTATCAGGAATATTATTAGTGAAGAATTGAACAAAAAAAAAACGTAGTGATTTTCAATCTCACCGTAGACAATAGTGATCAGACCTAATAAGAAGGAAAATATATTGTTTTTTATGAAAGGGAGTTTTTAATTCCTACCTTGGATAAACTGAAAAAGAAGCTAGACGAGGACGAAACCAATATAAATATTAGCCGTGCCACCCTCCATAGAGTAGTTTGTAAAATGGGATTTAAATACCGCAAAATAGACAAAAGACAAGTAGTAATGGAATCGCACAGATTACGCACTTGGAGATTTAATTACCTTCAAGAAATTAAAAGATATAGGTTAGAAAACAGATCCATAATTTACCTTGATGAAACATGGTTCGATACACCCGACACAGTATCCAAAGGATGGGTTGATTCCAGTCAAAACTGCCAGACGAAAGCATTTATACCTTTGTAGATAAACAAAAATAAAATAGGTCTGTTTTGTTATTCAGAAATAGTTTACACTATTTTACACATTTTTTTACGTAAGCGTTCTTATTGAAGCTGTATTTTGGGGGTTTTTGTATATCTTGGAACAATCAACGAAGGCTGCGGCCTAGGTACTAACGTACCGTGGGTGTCTTGAGTGTGGTGAGACCTGAGGGTGAGACGGAGTTTATTCACACGGGACTTAAACATTTGGAGATATGGAGAAGAAGGGAAAACTTCTGCGTGTAGCAGGTTCCATAGCCTAGACCCTCGAGGGATGAAGGAACGAACAAAGTGGGAAGTTGGAGCCTCCAAATTGGACTGTAAAACGATGCAGAGCTGCCAGAGGAGCAATTATGCTAGCCAACTCTTTGGAGCAAAAGCCGTGAAAATACCTATAAAACAGCGACAGACCCTACAGCTCTTCTTTGAATGAAGTCAAGAATGCTTGAGAAGTTTTGTAGGAGACGCCATTTCCCAGACATGCAAACAATATTCAAAAGAGGGTCCGATCTGGAATACATTCAGGGTGAGTCAACGATAGAGTAAAGTTCATTATTTCATTGGTTTCAAAAGTTATGAGAAAATAGTAAATACAAAAGATGTAAAGATTCTTAGGATGCACAATTTAAAATTATTTTAAAGTATACAGGGTGGCTCAAAAAAGCGTGACGAATAAAACATACATTTTTTTAAATGAAACACCCTATTTTTAAATTTTGTTTTGAATTCCTTTTAAAATTCTTCAACTTTTTTATTAATAATAATGCATACCTAAACCTAATAGTTCTTCCAATATTTCAATTTTTCTAAAAAAAATAATAATTTATTTTTGAAGGTAGATCACTCATATTTGATATTAGCGTTATTCGAAGATGACGTAAAAGATATATGCAACGGAATTTTAATTAGATGCTACAGGGTGTTCAAAATAAACGAATATATTTGGATCATTTTAAATTGAAAAATCTCGATTTTTTTAAATGGCGCACCATATATATTATTTTTTTTTCTGAAAGATCTTACAAAAACCCACAACTTTTATTAAGTATGTCATATACCTATTTTTAATACTTTGCGATTTATTTTAACTTTTCCAATATTTACCCTTCTTTCTGTCTAAGACTATTGCTATAACATTAGTTGGCCATTTTTAAATTTTAAATTCACAGAAAAAAGTAAATAATAATAAATACCTATTACTACAAATTAACTTATTTTTAATTATTATTATGGCAATAAATGTTCAAAAATATGCCCTTCTACTTGATACACATGTTTAGTCTTTTCGTATATTTTCTTGGACGTTCCTTAGCATAAACGGTGTTATTCTCCCGCACGCGTCCCGAATCCTATTTTCCATTCTTCTGGTTGTAGGGGATTCACATAAACACGATCTTTAACATATCCCCACAAAAGAAATCTAGTGGTGTTAAGTCACATGATCGAGGGGGCCATCCAATGAATCCACCTCTACCGATCCATTTCTGTGGGTAATGATTATTTAAAAATTCTCGAACTTGATGGTAATGGAGGAGCTCCATCTTGCTGAAACCACATTTGTTGGATCTCAATGTTATCAAATTCTTGAAGAAGTTGAGGTAAATCATTCTGCAAAAAGTTTAAATATCTAGGCCCGTTAACTGTTTCGCGAAAAAATATGTCCAATAACATTAAAGTGTTTTATTCCACACCACACATTAAGTGACCAATGGTTTTGGCTTTGCACTTCCGTACCCAGACTGGATTAACTGTTGAATAATAGTGCATGTTATGACGATTAACTGCACCATTACTGCGAAAAAGTAGCTTCATCGGGAAAACATTATTTTAGAAAAAAAATTTGGGATCGGCCTCTATTGATTCATTTATAACGGTGCAGTTTACCCTTTGTTCAAAATCGCGGTCTAGAAGTTCTTGGTGTCGTTCCATGTGGAAGGGATGATATTTGTTTTTTCTAGTGGTGCGGTTAACGGTAGATTGGGATGTATCACATAAGCTAGCTACTTGACGGTTACTGACCTGGGGATTATCTTGAACTTGAAGTAAAATTTCCAATTCTTTTTCCCTCATTGGTAGGCATTCCGGTTTACCACTTTCCGTTTTTCATATTCAATACTACCACTAGCATTAAACCGTTCCATTAAACACTGAAGAGATTGCCTAGTCGGTACACGTCTATTAGGTACTTCGCCTTGTAAAGTCTTACTGCCAACAAAGTATTTCTTTGCGCCTCACCCAGTATATAAATCATATCAATTAATTCAGCTTTAGGAAAATCCATACTTATTTTTTTTTTTTTAATTTACTGACACCACAATAAATTTTATGAATTTATTTACTCAGATGTCAGGTTAAAATTTGACAATGTCATTTTGTCATGGCCAACTAATGTTATAGCAATAGTCTTAGACAGAAAGAAGAGTAAATATTGGAAAAGTTAAAATAAATCGCAAAGTATTAAAAATAGGTATATGACATACTTAATAAAAGTTGTGGGTTTTTGTAGATCTTTCAGAAAAAATAATATATATGGTGAGCCATTTAAAAAAATCGAGATTTTTCAATTTAAAATGATCCAAATATATTCGTTTATTTTGAACACCCTGTAGCATCTAATTAAAATTCGTTGATATATCTTTTTCGTCATCTTCGAATAACGCTAATATCAAATATGAGGGATCTACCTTCAAAAATAATGGCGCCATCGTAATTTTTTGGCAAGTGTGAAATTATTTTCTTTTAGAAAAATTGAAATATTGGAAAACTATTAGGTTTAGGTATGCATTATTATTAATAAAAAGTTGAAGAATTTTAAAAGGAATTCAAAACAAAATTTAAAAATAGGGGGTTTCATTTTAAAAATGTATGTTTTATTCGTCACGCTTTTTTGAGCAATCTATATACTTTAAAATAATTTTAAATTGTGCATCCTAAGAATCTTTACATCTTTTGTATTTACTATTTTCTCATAACTTTGAAACCAACGAAATAATGAACTTTATCTATCGGTTTACTCACCTGTACATATATATTAGAAAGAAAGAAATATTTTCTGACTCGACAAAGAAATCCAAACATTTTTGAACCTGCTAAGGCTATGGATGTAATGTGTTTGTGACAGTTAAAGTTATATATACACATACAGGGTGTCCGGAAATGACGATGAAAATTTTTAAGGTACAATTTACATAAAAAGATATGAAAAAAAGTTCATATTAACATAGGGCCGGAAATGCTTCCAGAGGGAGCTACAGGCCCTTGAAGATATAATATAAAGGTGGTTTTTATTTAATTTATCAGGATCTACTTACAATACAGGAATTAACTTCTACATATAAGTTAGAGTGATTGGAGGTCACCAGTGGCGTGGGAACAAAAGGGTGGTTAGTTATTTAGTGTAATATTTTTTACGCCGAGTGTATTTTCGCGATCTTTTAAATAAAATACACTGGCGGCAAAAATTAGAGGATATCATGGAATTTTATATTAACAACCACCCGAGTTTTTTAAAACTATTACGGTTATAGAGATTACCGTTTTGCATAAATGAAAACACATAATTTCATAGGGGGGGAAAAAGCGTTTATTAAAAAAATCAAATATTATCCTCAAAATGCAAATTTCTATATCATGCTGAATCATTTAAAGAATGTTAGTAATGTGTATGACCTCCGTGGACCTCGAAAACTTCATGAAGGCGTCTTGGCATGCTAAGAATCAAATTGTCCAGCTGGTCTTGGGGTAGGTTGTCCCATAATTGAGGAAGTATTCCTATTAGGTCCCGTCTGTTATTAGGCGGGGGTTGGTGGTTATCCAAAGCTCTTTGAAGCATATCCCATGCATGTTCAATTGGGTTCAGATATGGTGAAAGTGCGGGTAGCCTGAGATGGGTGATGCCTAAATTCTGCAGTGTAGTTCGGACTTCCAAAGTGCGATGCGGGGGCGCATTATGGTCCAAAAATGAAATGTTCCCGATTGCTTCACCAATTGGTTCGACGATACCTCTAATGATGTCACGAGCATAAAGCGTCCCTGTCATATTGTTTTCGCAAACATACAGATGCGTCCCGGCGTCCTAGAGCGATTCCTCCCCAGACCATAACTGTGCCACCTCTCAAAGGATACACTTCTTGTACATAGCTACGATGTCTAGGTGTTTCACGACTTCTCCACACTCTTATACGCCTTGAGTCACTATGTAAACCAAAACGAGATTCGTCGGTGAAAAGAACGGAATTCCATTTACCCTCCAATTTCGTCGTTCACGTGCCCACTCTAAACGCTGTGCTCTATGTCTTTGTGTAAGTGGCACCCCTGAAATGCTCTACGAGCAGATAATCCGATCTCATATAACGATTTCTCACTGTTCTTACAGAGATAGGGACTCCTAATTGGTTTTGAAGCTGACGGCGTAAATGTGTTGCAGGGAGAATGGGGTTCCGTCTAATACTAAGGGTTATGTACCGGTCTTGTTGCTGCGTAGTACACCTCCTACGACCCTTTCCGTGCCTTTTGAGGTTGTTCCAGTTTCCTGTAACGATTCCACAGCCTACTTATAACACTTTGTGATGTTTCCAGCTCACGAGCAACATCCACTTGTCGCAACCCCGCTTGAAGCATTCCAACCGCTCTGTTTGCTTCCGCGGATGTTAAATGTCTTAAAGGCATTGCAAAAAATCAACACCCAATTACTGTTGTATTTAATCGTATAAAACGACTTCTGAAACTAAAACGAGGAATCTTTCGAATTCGACCTGACAAAAAATATTGTTTACTTGATATTGTGATAACAAAAAATCCTGAATTTTTTTACGGCAACAAGATTAACACTAGATTCCAACCAAAACATCAGAATTGTCGGTACTAATTTGAATTATGGTATATGGCAATATCCCCTAATTTTTGCCGCCAGTGTATGTTTCTTTGAACATTTTTACGTAAAAAGTTCACTTGGTATAAATTCGTATAGTCGACGGTTTTCGAGATAGCGATATACACTCGGCGAAAAAAAATAAGACCCCAAATAACTAACCAACCCTTTGTTCCCACGCCACTGGTTGCAATATGGGTCACCTGATATTTTCAAAAAGTGATCTTTAATCATCCTAACTTATACGTAGAAGTTAGTTCCTGTATTGTAAGTAGATCCTAATAAATTAAATAAAAACCACTTTTATGACACCATCTTCAAGGGTCTGTAGCTCCCTCTTAATATGAACTTTTTCCATATCTTTTTATGTAGATTGGTACCTTAAATTTTTTCATCGTCATTTCCGGACACCCTGTACATGTAAAATTTCAGCTCAATAGGTTGTGGATAACGACTTTGAAATTCAGTTGCAAAATTTGACCCGAACAAACATACAAACATTGCAAGTTAAATAGAAACTAAAAAATCGCGGCTTATTTTCATTTTTATTCATCTTTATGGAATAATAAAAAAAATTTAGAGGTCTATAAAATCCGATAATAAAAAATGGGATTGAATGGTGATGGAAATAATAAAAATGCGGGATCTGGCTAATTTATATGATTGTAATAGAGAAGTAAAATTGGTTTTATGGGTTTCTCGTGACATACAGATGCATATTTATTTCGATTAAGTGGGATCGTTTTATTTTCTAACACATTTTTCGTCACAACGTTTTAATAAACATGATGAAATTAAAATTGAAATAATATACAGGGTGTGTCATGACAAAATCCCGCTTTTATTTTAAATCCTAAGATAAATACAACGTCAGACTGCACCTCTAATATATATATATATATATATATCCATTTTGTTAATAAAGAGTTATATTCTATAAATACAAAAGCTATTTAATGCTTCTTAAATACTCAATAATGAAGTAAAATCGTTTCTGCACTTTTTCAATTACTTTTTATGTAAAATATATTGGAATAAACACAAAAAAACTTACTTTTTCGTAAGGAAATTTTTCTGACACGACTGACGCCATTAATGCCGGCAGAAGTGTTGCCATTTATGGATTAAAACTTACTATTAGGGAGTATGTTTTAACTCTACTCCAACGCCATCTGCATTTGGGAAGTAGAAATATAGGAACAAACGCCAAAAATTACTTAATAATATAACATTTTTAAACCATTTTGTGGTTTCAAATGCTACAAAATCCACATATAAAAAAACTCCCCCCCGGTATTCTGAAGCATAAAAAAATCCCCGGCAGTTTCGAGAATTACGACCCCAAGTGCGATTCAGTCTTAATGTCTGGGCAGGCATTTATAAAAATAAATTTTTTTAAACCTCTTTTTTTCAACCGGAAATTTGAACGCTGAAATGTATTATCATTTTTTTACGTCAACTTTTGAAGACTTTTTGGGGCGATTTACCATTAGCAAACTACAACAGTATTTGGTTCCAACACGATGGTGCTCCCCCCACAACACAAGACAAGTATCTGATTATTTTTCCCGGGGAAAGGTTTGGGACAGGTGGATTGGGAAAAAGGGCCGGTAAGATGGTCAGCTGGGGTTCCGATCTCAATGTCCTCGATACATTTTTAGGGGGGACGTTGAAAAACCGAATTTATGGGCAAGGCGTTTTCCAAAATTTCGAGGAACTTTAACTCAACATCGTTAGGGGGTTTGGAAGATTAAGAAGGAGAGAAATAAATCGCGCAGTTAATAACAAAAGAGAAGAGTGGCGATTTGTTTAAAAAAAAGACGGGCAGCATTTTGAACATTTTTTAAAATTTTTTTTTGTTCTAGTTTTTAGTAATTTTCGTTATTTAAACCATTCGGTTGTCATTTTGTTTAAAAAGAACCATCCCCCAAAAAGTTTATCCAATAATTTGAATAAAGTTCGATGAGGTTGTCGTTCGGGATACGAGTTAAGATACACGTTTTTTTTTACACTGTTCCCCCCCTTCTTGTAATAAATTTTTTCCATATCTCGTTTTTCTTCATTGGTGAATTCCTTTTTTTAAGACACCAAAACCCGACAGTAAACACAGAATGTCATTTACACGTCACCGATTTGAGAAATCAAAGCCAACTACGTTATAAAAAAATTCTATTTAAATTTTTTTGGGTTTTCCGGGCAACAAGGGTAACTTATGATACATCGTTGAAAATGTGATAAAAAGGGCCATTCAAATTTGGGGAAATTTCCCCCTATGGCGTCCATAAAAAAAAAAAAATTGATGATGGTTACGGAAAAACGAAACGTCGAGTTGAAAAAAATATGAACACCATTCGATAGAGCGGAAAAAGTGACAATGCAAATGTATTATTTATTTTGGAATTCGTTGAAAAAAAAACCCGGGGAAAAAAAAAAAAACGATTTTCCAAAATTTCTTTTTTTTCCGGTATCTCCGGAATTACTCGGAATTTTCAAATTTTTAAAAGGTATATTGTTGGTCACATAAATCCCCAAAATTTGCCCCAATTTAACCTTTTTGCATTCCTATAGTTTCTGAGATCCCAATGGTGAGATTGGAATTTGAAACACCCGGTATATCATGATATATATCCTCGAACCCTGCTAATTATTTTTTTTTGTGGAATCTTATTTCTTTAATTTTTATGCCGAACTGCAAAAATCTGTGCATTATATAAAAATATGAAAAAGTAATTAATTTAATTAAAACACGATTTGTTAAATAGATAAATAAAAATGAACGATAGTTATTACTGGTATTAATAAATTTAAAAAGCGTATGGCGTAAAAATAAACAGCCGAGTTGCAAAACGGCCTATTTTATTAGTTAATTAATAAGGTAATTAGTATTTACTCGGGTGTTTACCTAACTCCAATAAGTAAATGATATTTTACCAGTTTTCGTAACTATAAAAGGAAAGTGTTTTATTAAAGGAATTGTATACATTTTATTTTTTAAAAATAAAATTTTCATTTTTGTATTAAATTAATTTACAGTGAGGGGATTCTTTTTGGGGAAAAATTTGTAAATTTTTTACTTTTCTGCAATTTTTGTAAATCGTTCTTTTTTACCTTGTTATACTTTTAATTACTATAAATAAATCAAAAGGTAAAAGAAAATATTTATATTTTTTAAAACCTAACAAATTAATAAATTAATTAACAATTTAATAAATTTAAACAAACTTAAATTTCCTTTTAAACAATTATATATTATATATATTTTATTGCGGCCCCGTTTTTTTCTAAGAGAGAGTTTAGGCTTCCAGGCATTGAATGGATCAAAGCCCGGGCGTAGTCCGGTTTCCCGTAACTCATTCCACGCCTTTAAACTTTATCCTTAAGTTCGTTTACATTTTTTGGGGCCAAACTCATTTTCCTTATTTATTTAAATTAAACATTTTCCATAACATTTAAACGGGTGGGGCCACGGTAAAACGCTGATAGGTTTTTCCGTCCATTCATCGACTTTTCCGGGGGGTATGAACGGGACACTTATCTTTTAGAAAGATAAAATTTCGTCCGGGGAAACCATCCAGTACAGAAGGAAGATGATAGTAGTAGATTTTATATATATACCTCCGATTGAACCTTTCTTCGATAAAATAACATACACCAAGTCCTTGTGCACTCAGCCTCCCCAAACATTAACGAAAAAAAGTCCACACGTCATTGGGGATTTTTAAAACGTGTCCCTTGAGGTGTATACCTTAAGGGTGGTTTTTCCACGGCCGTCGCATCGACTAACGCAATGCGACTAACGCATGCGGCCGCCGTTTAATCAGGTGGTTTCTTAGGACTGCGGCTCAAACTCGCGAAGCGTAAAATAATCTTTGGTAAGAGTCGTGATGGATGATGATCTAGCAATATATTTATTTTTAGAAGAAAAAGAGGATAACGAAATACTATTACAATTAGCCAACCTGAAACATAGCAATGCCCCTATATATCCAATATTTCAGCAAAGACGCGATGAGGGTTGTTATACTACATTAATAAATCGACATTAGCAACAGGATGAAGTAAAATTAAAAAAATATTTTATACTGAATAAAGCACAGTTTAGTTTTATTCTTGACTTAATAAAAGACGATATAAAGTCCGACCCATACAACAGTTGAATATCCAAAAACCCCAGAGGAAAAATTAGCTTGTATTAAGGTAAATCTGTACAGGGTGTCCCAAATTGAGTCTTATCATTAGTCTCGGAAACTTGAAGAGATACGAGGTCGGTTAAAGAAGGAAAAGTTGCGCAATTTGATGCTAATTAAAATGTCCTAAAACCCTTTTAAAATTTCGAATACACCCTTTTGGAAAACCTATTATTTGCGTTTTGGGGTTTTTTTTTTTATGTTTTTTTGAATGGATGAAACAAAATAACTTTTACATTCCCATTGCTACTTTTTTTTGTTCTATAAGATAGTGTTATTAGATTTATACACCGACGTTTCGTCTTTGAGCTGCCATCATCAACTTTGTTTTTTTAAATACGGCCCGGATTTTTTTATTTGGGAATTTTTCCCAAAACTAATAATGTATTGCATTATTCGAAAAATTTATATTAATGGCAATTTTCATAAGAAACCATATTTATGTTAGAGAGATAGACAATATTTTTTGGCAGGATTTGGGGGGAAAACTTAAACTGATTTTTTCGAATAAGTGAAACATCTTGGTTTGGGTTTTAAAAGCTCTTAAAATACGTATAAAAATCCAGTACCTATTTAATAAATAGTTTTAATTTTCAACAATTAAAAAAACACTTTCCCCACCAAAAACAACACAAACAAAATATCAGACGAAACACGACGCGGCACCGCTTCAGCAGTCCAGTCGCATCAATCGCAGTCGTTGACAGCGGACGCATACGACGCCGCTCAACAAACCAGGCACATTTAAAAACATGAGGGGGGAGGTTTGCGGCTAACGTAGTGCGTTAGCCGCATGCGGCGGCCGCGTGGAAGGAAACATACCTTTAAGTATCCCATTGTAGCACGACTGAAACACTTTTTCATCGGTGAATATCATATTTTCCCAAAAAATCGGAGGTTCCAAGTAAAATTGTAGAGCAAATCCGTTGTTCTTTATTTGCATTTGTTAAAATACAGATTTAAATGGTTGGTTTTTCAAAACATTAACTAAACAAAAGATTTTTTCCCCCTTTTTTTTAAAAAATAATATCTTTGGGATGATAAGCCTTCCGCCACATCCCTTTCGGGCCCAACCCCTCTGCTCAATATAAGAATAATTAATACTTTTTATCCAAAGTTAAGTTTTTTCATTTAAAAAACATTTTTAGACACTGACAACGGACACCTGTTTCTTTATTAGGTTTTTTTTTAACAGGTATTTTTATTCAGTAGAAGGTGCCATAAGCCTATTTTACAAAAGGGAAAAAGAATTGCCCTAGATTTAATGGCCGTTAATGAACATAGGCCCTCCAAAAATGCTCCGTCGCTATTCGGAGTTGTGACAAGAATAATTTTTTCAAGGGAATTTTTATTATATTCATATATTAATTAGAAAAAATGACAAAAAAAAACGAAAAAGTTCTTAAAAAATCTAAAAAAGGTGACGATTCTTGCGGCTCTGTTGCCCTTATTAAAAATCTATTTCAAAATTTTTTTAACAGGTGTGTTTGTAGCTTTTCTGAATCATATAACCCGAGTTTAAACACCTTGTATATTTTTAGAACAGCAAAACAGCTTTTAGTTTCGGTGACCTCATTTTTCGGAAACGATAGTGTCCATGTATTTGTATGTTTGGAAAACAAACAAAAATACTGATTAGTTTTGATTTGATTTAATAAAAGTGTTAAAGATTTCAATATAAATCAGTGTAAACGATAAAGATGTAATAATTTATTATTTGATTGATTTGTTACGGTGAATGCGCCAGATAAGCAGCGTAAAGTGTCAATAGATATGTTTTTAACAGTTTAAAAAAAAAAAGGTTTATCAATCGACACGTATCATGTGTGTTATACTATTAGTCTAGCCGATAAGTGTGTTTCCTGCGAAAAATATTTAAAAGGCTTCGAAAAATATGAGCGATAGCCAAGGAAGTTTAAAGGTGTATGGAAGCCCAATACTGTAGAACAAAATTGTCCAGGCGCGCAGGGCAGCGGGAATAGGGGGAAATTTGGGCCCCCGGGGGTTTGCGAATGAATGAGGTCAGAGCCGGATTCCATAATTCTTTGTTACTATTTATAAAGTTTACACATAAATGTAAATTTCAACCTTCACTGTTTTTTTTTTTTTTTGCACAAAATTGTTGGTTATTAAACGATACTACCATAGAATATTTAAAACTTTGTGTAATATTGATTTGTATCACCTCATATAATATGGAAAGAATAGGTGGGCCAGTTTAAGCTTTTTTTTAAAAAAACGATATTTTTTTGGGGCTTTGTAAAAAATAAAAAAAAGATTTTTTAAAATAAATTTCAAACATTGTATCATAGTTTCATGTATTATCATCAATTTTGTGATAAAGAAGGGCAAGATAGTGTAAATAAGTTTAATCTTATCCTAAGATTTTTGGGTTTTACAAAAAAAGTGAAAATTTTAAAACTGCTTTTAAGGCATATACTTTTACTAATAACAAAAATTTTGAGACAGAATAACAGTTTAAAATGTTTAGTAACCTTTGGTACCTAGGTATCCCATTGTAAAAAATCCTTTTAAAATTATGTGTTGGTCTACAGTATACCGAGTTTAAAAAAATTGATAATGTTAGTTTAAGAAACCAAAATCTAATTTTAAAGAAATAAAAGTACCTGAATGTAAACCTTATTTCTTTTAAATTAACCAATAAACACACAAACATTGTGGAAATCATCTAAAAGATAGTTAAGATTGCCTTACTTTTCACTGCTATTTCCAGAAATTTTCATTTTTACTATTCATAATTGATATATTATTATTTATTCGGTTACCAACGTTACGTCTCATAAAAGCACCTAATTTAAATATAGAAATATTTACCTAAAAAAAAAAATCCGGGTATGTTACCCTTGGATTTGCAAGACAAAACCATAAACCTCTAGTCATTTTGTTACGATATTATAAGTAAACAATAAACAAAAATTATAGTCAAAATTTTAAATAAACACTAATCACTAAAATAAGGTTTTAATCAACCAAAAAAACTTCTGCAACCACAAAATATAATCACACAAAGAAAACAATCAAAACAATACGGCAAAAAGGGCACAAACCACAACGAAAATGACGAATGATGGACGAGAGGTTGATGGTACAGCGGGATATAGTTTATACGCGCCGCGCGCCCCTTGCACCAAAAACGGATCCGGCCCCATAAAGATAATGTTTCCCAACCACACGATTTATCAGTGTGTAAGTAAAACATTAAATTTTTCGTGGAATTTTGTTATTGGGAGAATGGGGGGGCCAAAATTTGACAGTTATTTTCATACTGGGTACTTTTTTTTATGAATGGGCCAAGCATTGGGCTTCCATACCCCTTTTTAAATTTTGGGATACTTATTAGACGCGAAATGTAAATCTGAGAAAGGCGTTATGAGGATTTTTTTTACCATTAAAAATTGCAATTTTTATTAACAAAAAACGAAAAAAAAAATTTGAATTTTTAATGATAACTCAAAAACCATAAAACATGGCTGATACTGCAAAAAAGATCCTTGAAGAGGAGAAAATTTTCGATAAAAAAGTGTTCTATCTCCATTATTCATAATTTTAAAATAAAAATCAAAAATTTGTCGAATTAAAAATTTAAAACAAAGCTTAAATTTTTTAAAAAAATTTTATGGCGTGTTTTTTTGTTAGATATTAAGGGCTCCACAACGAAAAAAATTTTACAATTTTTAACTTTTTTAAGGTACAGTAACGGCCATTAAATTTGGGAAAATTTTTTTTTTCCCCCCTTTTCGTAAAAGGGGCTTATGCCCCTTTCTATTAATATAAATACCTGTTGAAAAACCAAAATTAAAAAAAGGGGTCCTTTCAGTGTAAAAAAAATATTTCTTTAAATGTCAAACTTAATTTTATAAAAAAGAATTAATTATTCATTATATTACGAAAGGTTGGCCAAAAAGGGCGGGGGGGCAACCCCAAAAGTACTGTTCATTTTTTTAAAAAATGACAGGAAACACCCCCCTTTGAGAGAAGAGTTGAAGTGGTTCCCCCAAACTACGAATCAAGAACAAGAAAATTTATTTAAATTTTTTTGAGACTACCCATTTAAATTGTGTTACAGAAAAAGGAAAGAATTTCCCAGCATCGCACAAAGGAAATTGGGAAAACCCCATAAACAAAACCAATTGAATAAGGCCTATTCTGAGTATAATTTCATTATCAAAATTCCCCCGGGTAATAAACAATCACCCTTTTTTTTTTTAGTTTGTTACTTGCAGAAATATTTTAGTTGAAAGCTGATTTCTGGAGACTATTTCATTGTGATTAAAAGCGCCTGTAAAATTAGTAATTTATATTCAGTTTTTCGGCAAAGGGGGGTAAAAAAATTTTTTGAACTATGGGGCCTTTTGGGGGGTGGTAAGAGAATTTAAAAAAAAATATTTATTTAAAAATTTTTTACGTTTTTTTATACTGGTGTTCTGAAAAGTTAACAATATTTTTTTTTTAATTTAATTTTTCATTTTGTTAAGTAAAAGTATGATTTCCTAATTTCCCGCATTTAAATTAGCTTTAAATTATTGTTTAAAACCCTTTTGTAAGATCCCATCTTAAGTTTGCGAAAGGGGTTTTAAAAAATTTTTTAAAGATTTATGGTCTGGGTCCAAACGTATAAAATGTAGGTCCCAAACGCAACAAATAATTTTTCCTACTAACTTAAAGAATAAATCAATTTTTATAAAAAAAAAATTATTTTATAGAAAAATAAAAAAAAAATTTCCATAGGGGTTTTAAAAATTTAATATGGCGACCAATTTTAAATGGCGAAATCTATTAAAATATATTGTTTTAATTAATTGAACTAAGAATTAAAAAACAGTTTTAACAATCATTCATGAGTTTCAAAATATAAATTATAATCCAAACAGCTATTGATAATGTATTTTTTTTGAATTAACATTAATTCCCCTTTAAGCTACGGTCTCAATTTTTGGGAAAATTTTTCAATGTAATTTGAAGTACCATTGATTGCAAAGTATAATCTGTACAAATATTATAAAAAAGGAAAGATTTGATTGTTTGTTTGAATTGAATAGGCTCCGAAACTACTGGATCGTTTTTAAAATTTTTTACCATTAGAATCCACATTATCCCCGATGAACATAGGCTATTGCTGTAATAAAATAATTAACAAAATTACAACTTTTTTTTTCGGGGGCTGCAACAAAATCTGCTTTGTTTAAAAGAACCACTTGTCAATTGGTTAAGAATTTGTCAGTCCAAGGAAAGAATGGAGCAGGTCGTTATTTCAAAAAGTGACCTCTACCAGGAGTTGAACGCTTGTCAGAAGAGCTTCAAAAGTCTTATATAAATTCATCGAAAATGGTCAACAGCATCAAGAAATAAACTGCATTTGAAAAAAAAAACAGATTGGTTAAATATTGATTGGAGTTTTCTTCGTCAATGAGGGGTTTTAACAGCCGAAATGCAGGATACAACTTCATCATAGGGGGAGGCCATTACTGGTTTTTAGTTTGTTTTTGGCTTTTTTTTATGAACCAACAGTTTCGCTGATGAAAGTGATAGTGAAGATATTGTTGATTTTAATTATTAAGATAGGTTAGGCTTTTATTTTTATTACAAAGTTATTGTTAAGGGAGGTCTTATATATTTTTCATACTTAAATATATTACTCTTAACATGTATTTTAAATTG
>JAHBCN010009149.1:0-2500 GCA_019359885.1 Listronotus oregonensis | reverse complement strand
TTGGGTTTTTTGGGGGGCGTTGGGTTTTAAAAAATTGAAAAAACTTTTTTCCCCAAAATTTTTTTTTTATTAAAATAAAACCCTTTTTAAAAACCCCGTTTTTATTAAAAAAATTTTTTTTCCCAACTTCAGGGAAAAAACGAAAAAACAAATGAATCATGCCAGTTGACTTCAACAAAATCGCAAATCGAGCCTAAAAGGGATTTAATAAAAATATTCGTATGTGAAAAGTAATATATATTTATTATATTTATGTAGTATTATAAATATTATAATAAAGTAATTTTTTCTTTTTCTTTAGTTTGCTAGTTTTTTTTAATTTTTTTTTGTTTAGCATAGAAATAATTTTACTTATCGGACAAGACGCCGATTTTGATGATTTTTTGCATACGTGTTTTTTTTGGGGCGCTAATCACGAATCTAAAATTAGTTTTTTTACTGGCAACCTCTGGTTCTTGTGTTATGAGGCCTCCAAAATAATAACCCCCAATATTCTTCCTTTTGAAAATTATTACCATAAAAAAGGGAAATATGCTGATTAATTATACAGTGTGCCGTTTTCCCGAATACACCCCCATATTTAGTTATTAAAATGCGATTTTCTTTAAATTTTTTTGTATGTTAGAAAAAAATATTTTTTATGAACATTTTATTTACCATTGGCGTGGGCCCCTTGGGGGAAAAAAAATTGATTTTTTGGGAAAATTATTGAGCTTATTTTAAATATTTTTTTCTGTCAGATTTAAAATCAGCATCCCCAAAAAACCCCTTAATTCATATTTTCAAAATCTCAAGAGGTGATTTTAGCAGAAAAAAATAGTTATTTATTTTGTAATTTTTTAAATAGATCCTTTATTACAACTATTATATCAAAATTATTAATTAAATTATTTTAAATTTCTGTATTTCTAACATAACCCTTTTAAAACAATACACCTTTAAAAAATTCTTTAAGTTTTGAAAGTAATTTCTTGACTAACCAGAACTAATTTTTTTGTGTAGTTTCCTGTCAGGAAATTAGTCCCCAAACTTTAAGAAACGTGAATGTACGTTTAAGTAAAATTTTTGAAAAAGTATATTGTTCTAAAAGGTAGTAATGTTGCAAATACAGAAATATAAAATAATGTTATTTGTAATTTTAATATAATAGTTTTAAATAAAGGATTTATTAGAAAACTGACGAAATAAAAAAAATGCTGCTAAAAGCAGCTGTTAAGATTTTGAAAATATAAATTAAGGGATTTTTGGGGATGTTGATTTTAAATCTGACAGAAAAAAAATTTTTTTAAAAAAAACCAATATATTTTTTTCCCAAAAATCAAGTCTTTTTTACCCCCCCCGACCGCACGCCAATGGTAAATAAAAAAAGTTCACTATGTCAAATACTTTATTTTTTAACTAAAACACCAAAAAATTTAAAAAAATCGCTTTATTAATAACTGAGATATTAGGGTGTATTCATAAAAAGCGGGACACACTGTATATTAAACGAATACACTAAAATTTACAATAATTTATTGTCTGTTTTTAGTAAAAAACGGCTTAATTGAATCAAGTTTTCTTTACATTGTAAGAATGTGTGTTGTTTAACTAGTTGCCTAATTGATAATTAAGTTTATTTTGAAAATAAAAAATTGGATTTATTTAAAGTGTTTTTTACCAAAAATAGACAATAAAATATTGTAAACTTTTAGTGTTTTTGTTTGATATGTAAGTGCCCAGTTAGTGTATGTTCCCATTTAATAGTAATCAGTTTTATAAAGAAGGGAAAGTGTCAATTTTAAGGTTAGTTTCAAGGCCTTATAACTTAAAAACCCGGTGTTGTGGGAAAAAACTATTTTAGTTCGTAATCAGCGCTCCAAAACACCCACGTATAAAAAAATTTATCAAAATCGTCGTCATGTCCGACATGTAAAATTGTACCAAAATTTTATTTCTATTATTTTTTTTAGAAATATTTAAACAATTTATAAGGGAAATAACATGGACAACTACTAACTTACTGTAAACATTCCTTATGCATCTATTTTGCAAAAATAAGAATTCTATATTAAACGACATTTATTTTTTTCATTGTCAAAAAATATTGTGACGCGTCAGCTTTGTATAGTTTTAAAACTACAAATAAATTGAAAGAACTATATGATTCTTGTTCACAAAAAAACGAGCACTACCAATTTTTTTTAGACCGAAGAAGTTAATAGCGTTATTTCTGATGGAACCACAAAACTGATTCTATTTTTTTTAACTAATATGTTGCCTATTTTAGACAACTTTGTATATTTTACTCAATACATAATCAACTTACAAAAACGTAAATATTTGTATCCTCTTAAATATTTATATTCACCAGAAATCATGTGCTTTCTATTTTTAAGTTCTGAATTAACTGCGAAAAACTACGTAAATTTCATTGTGTTAGCTGTAAAAACTATATAAATGAAATTGGTCGTGAATGTTTGTTTATGAAGCCTACTATTAGGGGGTAATTCACGAAATC
>JAHBCN010009148.1:0-36119 GCA_019359885.1 Listronotus oregonensis | reverse complement strand
CTTTACAATGTATTAGATAAAATGCTTATTAAGCAGGAAAATTTAATTTAAAACCGGTTATGTGCTTTATTTAGATTTTGTACTAATTGTTTAAGATAATTGATTAGTATTACATTAAAAGAAATATCGGGTTTAAAGTGATATTGAGGTCTGTCGAGTGGAGGCAGTTTTAATTAAGAAAAAAATACGATAGTAGCTGACATAAACTAAGTTGCAATGAAGTAACCAACTAACCAGAATTACTAATATTACAATACAAACGAAAAGTAGCTAACGATGTCATAATATTATTTATGTAATCTTAAAGGTTTTAATTAAACAGAAACAAATTATTGTAGCAACAATAAATAACTTAGTTTAAATAGCAAGTTGTATTACGAAAACTAAACGCAATAAATTGCTTAAAATAATATGTCAACCGAAAATATAACATTTAATAAAATTGAATTTTAAGCGAATGTTAGGTACCCATTGTAAAGGCATATTTGAGAAAAAAATAAAGCTAAGAACATATTAAAGATTTGCAATTAGGTTCTAATTTAAATGGTGTAAAGAGTTATAAAAAGGTGGTCAAAACAATTTGAAACAAATGGGATTTTTTGTTGCTATTGAGATTTTAAAAAAAAAATTCGGTATCGAATTACCTTAAAAACATTTTGACATTTATCACGTGATATGGGATATCAAAGTTAGATTAGTATTTAAAAAAAAAAAAATTGATAATCTGTGTCTTTTGTATGCAACAATACAAAATTAGGTTATATTTTTTATTAAAAGTAAATTTTTATTTACGATTCTTAAGAGGCCGAATTGTGCAACTAGATCGGAAACTATGTATTTTACAACATTTTATTAGCAAATTGTCAAATTAGGATAAAACGTTTTAATGATAAGGCTAATCTCTTGGTCACTTATTTTAAGAACCAAAAAAAAAACTAGTTCTTTTTTGCAAAAAAAGTTTGTGATTTAGTTTTTTTTTGCTTTCCGTACAACTTTTTTTAAAAAAAAATTTCATGTAATTTTAAAAATAAAGTCACAAGATAATTTTTATAACTTTAACACGAAGCAGAAATTAGTTTTTTACCAAAAATGCAAAGAAAAAGAATTCTTTAAAATTGTTGGATTTTGTAGACTCATTAAAAAAAGGTACACAAATAAAAAAAAACATTAAAAAAAAGAACAAAAAATAATTATTTTAAAAAGTAAAGTGTATACTAGTATTTTTTAATTTGACGTAACACCCGGAAAACATTTTTTAAATATAACTATTTGAATTTTTTTTCAAAGAGAAAAAACTGAATGGAAGATACTTCTACCGGTGCGGTGGCTACGTAGAGGTGATGCTTTACTTGTTTCAATCCCCTGTATCTAAGAGCTTATACTAAAAGCGCGATACAATGGTAAATTAGCAAAGTGATATGTTTTTAAATTCTAAAAAGAGTGATCAATATTTTGTTACCATTCATACCTATTTAAATAAAAACGAAGAAATCACACCCTGAAAAGACAAAAGAGTTTAGAATAAAAAAATTGAATGACTTATTAACAGTATATTTTTTTTTAAAATATAATAAACGGCTTGTTTTGTATATAAAGTGCTAATAAATGTAACTTGGTAAATATCTTAGAAAGTCTAAACAACTACCTGAAATTATTATATATTTCTTAAAACTTCTTATGAATTCTTTTTAGTTTATTAAATCTTATTACATTTATGTAGAAACAAGGCAGCTGTTTAAATAATTATTATAAAAACAATTGTTTGTACAATGGTTAGTACTGGACTTAAGAGTAAGGATCTATTTAGACAATTTCTTTATGGTTTAAGAATAGTCATAAAAATGTATGCTCTAAAGTAGAATTTTCATTAAGTATTTTTGTAAATAGAATGTATATTTATTTAAAGGTAAATAAAAATGATACTTGTAATAAGATAAAACTGATGTATAAAGAATTTTAGTATGGTCCATTAATTACGATTTATAAATCCATTTAGTATAAACATAATCAATGATTAAAAACATAACCCCATATGATACGACCATTTTGTTCTAATTCATATATGCTAATTTAAGACCAGTACAGTACCAAAAAAAAATTAAAAAAAAAATTTTATATCTTTTATTAGTTGTAATATTTTTAATATTGTAAGTCAATAAATATATTTAAATTGCTTAGTTTAATAAGACAAAAATATAATTATTGTAAAATTTTTAATGTTATAACTGATTGTCGCAGGAGTTCTAAAAACATGTATAATGCTGTATTTATTTACAGTCACGTAGTTTTATTTTTCTTTTTTGTTCAATAATAATAAAGAAAAAAATAATTAATGAACTAAGCATGTTGCATGAAAAATTTAATTCGAGTTTATTAAACCAACGCAGTAAAAGATTAATGATGTAAAAAAGAGTAGTCATGTTTCTAAGTTAAAACTTTTGGGTATAATACAATAGCAATACATTTTAAAAACTGTCTCATTATTTTTTGCGCATTGGTTAAAATTTTAGTTTTTACTGTATGATCGCAAGACAAGATAAATAATTTTTTTTTCTTCGAATATGCAAACATATTCGATACTATAAGTTATAAAACTTATGGAATTAACTTATTATTTAAAAATATTTTAAGTATTTATATATATATATATATATATATATATATATATATATATATATATATATATATATATATATATATATATATATATATATATATATATATATATATATATATATATATATATATATATATATATATATATATATATATATATTTCAACCACAACAAAGTAAACTTCATTTTTTATTTAATTTAACTTTAGATCAAACATTTATTATTTTATATAATTTATCAAAATTGTTATGCACGACTGACCTTTTTACCAAAATTGCAAAAGTATACATTGATTCGCCAATTCTTGTAAAAATAATGCGCCAAGTAGGCAGTTTAATACCCGAGAATAGGGATAACAAAACTGTTAAACATATCAAGAAATCCATGAAATATAAAGACAATTCTTTGATACCAATTAAAGAAATTTAATTAACAATTAAACTTATAACAAAAGGTGAATTAAACAATTATGATTAAGAAATGTAAATATGTATAATTTTGCGTTTTTTATAAAAAAGTTAGTTCTTTATACAAGTTCTAATAAATTATATGAAAAAGTTAATGTTTGATCTAAAGGTACATTAAATAAAAATTTGTTTCCTATTTTGAATTTTGAGATATTAAGCGTTGAAAAATAACATTTATAAAATTTTAAAAATTAATCTTTATTCCTAACACTTATTATTTAGATAAAAATTAACAAAATCACAAAATTTTTACACCTTATTCTTTACATCCCAACGCTTTTTACATGCTAATAATTTGTAATTGTCACATCATGAACGACTAAAATTTTGGAGAAAAAAATCGATTTTGGAGCCATCTTGAAATCAAATGAGCAGTGTGACACGATTGAGAAGAGAATTTTAAGGCGGATCAGGTGGGCTAAAAATATATACAGGGTGCTATTAAAATTTGAAATTTAGGGTTCCTTTGGTTAAACCGAAAGCAAAAAAAAAATTTTATTTAGTCATTAAAAGCGTGTCCTTATGACAGGTGCATCACCTTAAATTTCAAAAAGTAATTTTTTTAAATTAAAAAGTTATTGTCTGTTATATCCGCTGTGTTACCCGGTATATTATAAAGTGTAACTAAAAAGCAATTTTAATGGGAAATAAAAGAAAAATAAATTTGGAATAATTAGCAGCAAATAATTTTGGTTAAACCAAATAAACTGTCAAAATTTATACTCAGATATCATTTTTAGTTGGGTCAAAATCAAAATTTTATCATTTAAACATTATACAGTTATAGAGTTTACACAAACTTTATTGTCACCCGATATGGTTTACTCTCAGAATATTAGTGTGGCAGTGACAAACCACAACAAACTATAATTAGGTAATTTTAAATTACCATTTGTGATTTGTCAGCGTCACTGCAATCAATGTGGATAATACAGATTTATACTGAAACTAAACTAATTTATGGTCCAGTAAAATTCAATGCGCAACAGGGAATTTGGATTTATGTATGGTATATATGGCCCTCATAAAGATGTCAAGTAGGAATAAGGTATATTTATGAGCTAATTGATGAAAATTACATTAATCCTTAATTATTAAATCATCATTTGCTTTTTTTACCAATATAAAAAACTTACCATTAAAAAAAAATGGGCACCGATTTATTAAAATTTATATGTTAAACATATTTATACCGCACATGTCCATAACTTTAATCCCATAAGTTATAAAAATAAAAAACTGTAGGTATTTTTAAAATTTACATCTAAAATAAAATTTGGCGATTTTAGTACACCTTTGTATCTTCGTGGTTAGTAAAGAAAAGAAGAAAAAAAAATTGTAAATAGAAAATGTATGTAGAATTTTACGTAGAATCCAGTGACCTACCTAATTATCTTTTATCATTTAAAGGATTTTAAAATCTAATCAGAAGCTCTTTTTTTAATGGGACACCCTGTATATTATTTGACCATTTCTTTCTTAATAAAATTATCTATTTATTGACACCATACACTTTATATTTATTTAAAAACAACTGGTTACTTGTAAAAAAAAATTAAGGAAAACTTCATAGGTATAAATTTTGGACGCCCTGTATAAAATCTACATTGCAATAGACTTATCAACTTCTAAGTTAATTAATTTAAAAAAATAAGTGCTATTTCTAAATTATTAGCGTATTGTACCTTTTTTATTAATTTTTAATATCAATTAACCATTTTTAAATGATCACTGCAGCTTTTTGTGTTCTTAAATTTTAATTTAAATAAAATTAAAAACTAAAATATATAATATTACTTAATTTTAAAGTGGGAACGGAAAAAAATGCAAATACTTTACAGACTTATTTTGCCAGATATCGAGGAAAAAGGCAAATTTTAAAATTCTGGAGAAAAACTTAGTGGACTATGGATTATTAAGAGAAATATTAAAAAATACATTAAAAAATTGATAAATAATAAAATAATAATAAAAATTAAAAAAAGTAATAAATACTAAAATAATATACAAGGAGTGCAAAATTTAAATACACCGTTCAGGTTTCTATTGTTTTTTTTATTTTTTTTTTCACAAATAACTATTTTTTTTAATATAAATATTTAGTAGAATAATATACATGCTGTTCCATTTATCAAAAAGTAATTTTGCATCATATCTTTAAAACTATACCCGATAAAAAAATTATTAAAAAATGAATCAAGTTAGTGTCGTACGCATTTTGTTTAGTGGAGATTCATTTTTGTTTGAAAACAAATGATTACTGCAGCTTTTCGTGTTTTTAAATTTTAATTTAAATAAAAAAGTTTAAAAACTAAAATATGTATATTATTATTAATTTTAAATTGAGAGCGGAAAAAAGTGCAAATACTTTACAGATAGGGTTGCTACAAACTAGTATTTTTTGAGAACAGGTATCGTACGTAACAGGTTCAGGAAAATACCAGTTCCAAATACCTGTTACTTTTATACCTGTTGTAGCTTTTTTTTTATCTGCGTGACTCGATATGGCGACGGATCTCGCTATTTCTTTTCCCCATATCCCATTACATTTAGATTTTATATTTTGCTTATTTGTTTACCCTAAATTTATGCAAGACCAGTATATTTATACTCCTAACCGTAGTATTATTTTTGAATTTTTTCATATTATTGATAATAAAAAACAGCTGGCCAAATGCGATAGCAACTCGGTACCGTGCGGGAGACTTTTTTCAAAGGAAGGACTTCTATTGCATGAAAGACGCACCCGAATGTTTGAAAAAAAACTGCAACAACTCCTCTTTTTGAATGAAATTTATTTTTTAATTAAAGCTACTTAATTATATTTGTTTAAAAGAAGTTTATTTGTTATGTTTTTTATAGGATAGGTCTGTTTTTGTTATAACTTTTTGTAAACTCTGTTTTCTGTTTTTAAGAAATAATTTTTAAATTGTTTTTTATGAAATAATTTAATATAACTAAATACTGAATAACTTGATAATCACATGAAAAATATTAATATTATTTGTAGAGTTTAACAAGTTTTTTTTGTAAGAAAAATATATTTCTGTAAACTCTGTATTTTTTAGAAATAACCATATATTTTTTTATTTGATGTAAAATAGGTTATTAAAAGCACATACAAAATTAAAATACAAGTTCTTTTGTTTAGTTATTTCAATGTTTAAATTAATTTTTCATGCCATATGAAGGCCAATTAAAATAAAAATACTCCTAGACATGTTGCACCGTACGGAAACAGGTCGCTTCGCCGTTCGCCACAACTCGAATATTCAAACAATATCAATAAGTAAGAACTTCGTTCTGACTCGGTCTTGGACCGATCGTGACACCAAAAACTGCTAAGCGAACAGCGGAACTGCTGGTGGAGCGTATGCGACGCGTGCTGCGTGCATCTGGTGAGATTGGTATTTTGTAACTAGTATTTTTAAAATCGATACCTGTTCCGGACTGTTACACGCTTGTACCTGTTCCCAAATACCTGTTTCCTAGTATTTTTTATCAACTCTATACTCTATAGAAGTCTGTAATCTTTTCCCAGATATCGAGAAAGAAGGCAACTTTTAAAATACTGGGGGAAAACCTAGTGGGCAATGGATCATTAAGAAAAATAATAAAAAATACATAAAAAATGATAAACAATAAAATAATAATTGAATATTAAAAAAATGTAATAAATACTTAAATAATATACAAGAAGTTCAAAATTTCTATACTACGTTTAGGTTTCTATTGGCTTTTTTTATCAATTTTGTTTTTTCCACAAAAATACTTTTTTTTTGAATATAAATATATGTAGAATACCATACAGGCTGTTCAGTTTAACAAAAAGCAACTTTGCATCATATCTTTAAAACTATACCCGATAAAAAAAAAGAGTGCGCCTCTGAATTCTACCTTGAATTTTACACAAAGCTGCCTTTTCTTTTTTTTATTTTTACATACAATACAATTTTGAAATTGAAAAAATGCACTTCAGACATTAGTTACTTTATGATTTTGAGTTTAAAAAATAAAGTTTAAAAAATGACACTGTATTTTTGTGTTCTTAAATTTTGAGTTAAATAAAATAAAGTTTAAAAACTGAAATGTAATATTAATTTTAATTGCCATGAAAATCAAGAAAAAATCATTAAAAAAAACATAAAAAATTATAAATAATAAAATAATAATAAATATTGAAATAATGTAATAAATACTAAAATAATATACAAGGAGTGCAAAATTTAAATACAGAAAAAACTATTTGGGTGCAGAAGTAAAATAGCAAAAACAGTATTTATTTAATAATTTTATAACCTATCTTATTACTTTTACTATTAGTGTGGAAATTAAAAATTGAAGCATACGTTTCTAGTAAAAAAAATCAAGATCCGCATCCACAACATCCCCACTCTACAAGAAATTAGGTGAGGTTAGCGAGTGGTGCGTGCCGCCCACACGTGATCATTGACCAATAGAAGCGAAGATTCCGTTCGGTGACAAGTTTCAACTCCGACACGTTTGTTATCGTGTATAATTTGTTTATGGTAAATCAATCATTACATGTTTTGTTCTGCTTAACGTGTTATTAAGTGTTCCAAGCCAATAATTGTTCAACAGCGCCGGTTTAAGTTACAAACCTCTGCGTAACAGACTGACCCGAGAAAGCGGCAATATTGCTTTTTATTAAATATACTGCTCCAATTTTTAACTTCCACACTAAGTAATTAGATAAGTAATCAAATTATTAAATAAATACCATTCTTGCTATTTTACTTCTGCACCCACATAGTTTATTGTAAAAAAAAACAAGATCCGTATCCGCGTCCGCGGATGTGAAAAAATCTGCATTCGCAACATCCCCCATTGTTACGCTATACCATACCGGGTGTCAACAAATAATTACCCAGCCATTTTTTTCTTTAATAAAATATTTTGCATTCAAATAGAAAGATATATTGTTTCATCAGATGCCAATTTTTGGATATAATAACATCTGCCTATCACTTCCGGTTTAAATGAAAGTGGCGTAAATTTTGATAAATTAAATAGAACACCCCGTACATTTTTCAGGATTCAAATTTTACAAGGCTTTTCTGATAAAAAACTTGTCTATGTCCTACACCCACCTTTGTTGGTTTTCGAGAAAATGGCACATGAAAATATCCAAACGAACACAAATTATGCAGTATTATGAAAAATGTTTTTTTAATATAATATGTTTAGTTTAACTTTTTTTAGGGCACTATACCTGCTGAGCTCATAATAATACTACTTTCCGGCTTTACCGGACGTGCTGCAAAAACTGACTTTTCTAATAAGGTAACTTTATAAATTTTAATGGCTCCCCGTAAATTAGACATTATAACATCAGGCATATCTTTTTAACCATCTTTTTTTATAAAGATTTTATCTAAACCTAATAAACCATAACCAAAACCATATAACTGCATCTTGTGTTGTGATTTTTTTTATCTTCTGCGGGCAGCAGGTTCCATTGTCTTGACACTCTAGGGATTATGGAACGAAGAAAGCGGGAAGTTCGGGTCCTCTCTAACTGAACTGTAAAAGGGATGCATAAAAGTTGCACTACGTGTTGCTCTGCTGGGAGCTGCCAGAGAATGAATTATACTGGCCAATTTCTCTGAGCAGAAGCCGTGAAAATACCTATAGAAGAGCGACAGATCTCCTACAGCCCGACAGTGGGCAAGAAGAGAAAGCCTTTCTGTGAGCGTTGGATTATTAATAAGACGAACGGCTCTTCTTTAAATGGAGTCCAGAATGCTAAGTGTTGTAGGGGAC
Organism: Listronotus oregonensis; assembly: GCA_019359885.1. Lineage (NCBI taxonomy): Eukaryota > Metazoa > Arthropoda > Insecta > Coleoptera > Curculionidae > Listronotus > Listronotus oregonensis. The sequence continues at coordinate 27,252 of JAHBCN010009148.1, read as the reverse complement.
GCCATTCCTCAGACATGAGAACAATATTCTAAAGAGGGTCTGATTTGGGATACATACAGAGTGTACAGATTGGAGTAAGAGAAATATTTTCTGGCTCGGAAGAGGAATCCAAGCTTTTTTGAAGCTGCTAAGGCTATGGATGCAATGTTTTTGTGCCAGTTGAGGTTATTCTCAAAAGGAACGCCGACAAGATTAAACGACTCTTTGTTCTGCAGAACTTGGCCGCTCATATGTAAGGGATGAGCACTGGCAGACTTTTTCAGCGACAGCGAACATGACTGTGTTGAAGCATTAAACTGAACAAGATTTTTAACGCCACAATCCAAGATAGGTTTAAGGTCTTGTAAGAGAGATATCTGCATTGACCTGCGCTTGTTTTCCAAATCAGAATTACATGGTGGCTTAAGAAATTAAATACTAGAGTGAAGGGTACTATTGTCAGCAAAATGGGATGATTGTGGAAGAGAGAAGACCGTTAATGTGTAGAAGAAACAGCGTGGGTGCCAGCACTGAGCCCTGGAGCACCCCAGCATTAATTTGGTCGAAGCTGGAAGAATGACCATCTACAGTAACTGATATACGTCGATTAGAAAGGAAACTGGAGAGCCAAGAGCAAAGCTTAGGTGGAAGACCGTAAAACGGAAGTTTGTTAAGAAGCCCATCATGCCAGACCTGATCGAAAGCTTTGGATATGTCAAGAGCAACGATCTGGGATTCACCAAGAAACTCAAGGGACTTGTTCCAGTTGTTTGAGACAACGGAAAGAATATCAGCTGTGGATCTACTGTGACGGAATCCATACTGTCTATCATGTAAGATCTTATGTTTTTCCAGATACTTTAAGATTTGGGAATTAATGAATTTTTCCATTACTCTGCAACAAAGATACGTATAAGATACAATACAGGTTCTTCATCAGGAATATTTTTTGTAAATCGAATCTTGAAAATTATACAGGCTATTCTATTTAAAATATCAGAACTGGCGCCATTTTCCGGTAAACCAAAAGTGATAGACAGATGTTATCGATATATCGAAAATCGGCATCTAATGATACAATTTATCATACTAAAATTGGAAAGCTATATGTTTTCATTAATGATGGTAGTGATTTTGTTGTCACCCGGTATATCAGTTTATATTTAACGAGAAATATTGTAAACCATATACATTAGTGGTAGATGTGTATTTTATTTCATTAATAAAGTTTTGTAAACTTATATTATTGAGCAGCTTTATTTTAAATTTACCAAGTATTTATCCAACGATAAAATTGATTTTAAAATGTGGACACAAACACCGTCGAAAGTTTAAGGAAAGAAACAACCGCTAGTAATATTACTAAATGTAAACACGGATTAAGCCAGTTTCGCGTTTTCTACTAAAGCTATTTACTTTGTTGGGCAACAAATTTGGTTTGTACAAAGCTAGTTTGTTCGGCTAGGTAAATTACGAAAGTTATAGTAATGGGATTAAAATATATTTCTCAACTACTTCTGGTAATATTAGCCCAGTAACTTAACTTTACAAAGCTGCTAAGAATAATATGCAGTTAGGGTTACAGGTTGATCGATAACATTACACTTATTGATACAGCTAGTGCAAATTGTTCGCTTATCAATATTAATTAAGGATCTATTTTCCAAAGGCGGCTCGTAAGGGAAGGGCTCTATCCCGCCTTCACAAACGTTCAATAATGTTTACATTTCATTTTTATATTTGCTATAAATAAATAAGAAAAGTATAGATTTTTACATATATTTATTTAAAAAAATATAAGTAAAAGATTAAATATTTTAAACAAAATATACTGAATGAAATCTTATCGGGCAGTCCTCGTACGAGACCGTTGAATCATTTCACTCCACGATTGTGAGCGCAGCCGAGATCTGCCGACATTTGGGGTGCGGCAAGGCTTTCAAAACCCGCTTGTGGATGGTAAAGCCTGGAATCCGAAAGATACGTCGCGCTTGCCATGACAACACAACGACGCCGCGGCTTGCTCTGAGGCTCCTGCATATTTGCACTTCAGCTTATGTTTGGGGGTTTATTCCCGCCTTTGCGTTAAAAACAATTAGGTCTTTTTTAATAGGCAGTAAAGACACAATAATAAATGCATTTAGAAAAACTTAAGGTTTTCTAAATATTGATTACCATTTCAGTGATTAGATCAAAAACTAAAAAGAGTTTTTTAACTTCAAAATTAATCGTAAGTTCTTTGGGAGATACTATGGCCAAGAAAGATTAAATGCTCTTGCAATGATCTCTACTGGAAAAGCTATGGTTGGTGGGATTCTGAACTTTAAAAAAAAGGTAATCAAAAAGTTTATTGCTGAGTAAAACAGAAAAATGGACTCTTATTTCAAAAAATAGAGTTAGTGTGTATTTGCTTATATTGCAATCTCAATTATATTCTGTTTTTGCCTAAAATAAAAAAAAGGACATTACCTATCTAAATGGTGTGTATGAGTACGTTATTTTTTGCTTTTCTATGTTGGGCATTTTTGGTTAGACAAATCAACAAGTACTGCTTTTTCCTTTTTTTAGAGCAGTCCACAAAGACTAGTATAAAGTCTAAATACTGAGATTTTAAATGTATAACCTATAAACATGCGGCTACTACATTTCACGGCACCTCCTACCTAACGTTGTACAACAGTTTATTGTAAAATCAGTACCATACACAACGGGATACGCTGTTCACTACGGTTACCCATCCAATTACTGACTGTGCCCAGCATTGCTTTAAGCTACTGCTCTAATGATAAGCGAAGGTGAAATGAGCATGTTAGCTTGATACTTCAGACATTAGAACAATATTCTAAAGCGGGCCTGATTCGGGATACATACGGAGTATACATATTAAAAGGACAGAAATACTTTCTGGTTCGAAAGAGGAATCCAAGCTTTTTTAAAGCTACAGAGGCTATGGATGTATTGTATTTATGCCAGTTAAGGTTATTTCCAAAAGTAACGCTAATAAAGTTGAATGACTGTTTGTGCTGCAGAACTTGGTCGCTCATATGTAAAGGATGAGCGTTGGCATACTTTTGAACATGACTGTGTTCTGGAGGCATTAAACTCGACAAGATTTTTGGCATACTTATTCAAGATTTGTTTAGGGCCTTGTGAAAGAAGTAACTGCATTACTCTGCGCTTGTTTTTCAAATCAGGCTTAGAGACTGGGTTGAGAAAATGAATATTAAAGTCGAGGGCACTATCGTCAACAAAATTATAAATGTATTGGAAGAGAAAAGATCGTTGATGTGAAGAAGAAACAGAGTTGGTGCCAGTGAAAACTGAAAGAATGACCATCTAAAATAACGTCGTACAATAACCATCTACATATACGTCGCGTCGATTAAAAGACAAGAAAAAAGTTTAGCCGTGGGCCGTGGGAAGGAAGTTTATTAAGAAGCGCATCATGCCAGACCTGGTCAAAAGCTGTGCATATGTCAAGAGCAACGATCTGGTATTCACCATAAAACTTAAGGCATTTGTTTTAGTTGTGTGAACCAAAGGAAAAAAGATCTTGATGTAAATGTTTGGTGGCGGAATAAATATTGGCTGTTATGTGAAATTTTGTGTTCTTAATACTTTAAGGTTTAAAAGTTAGGATCTGTTCTAATCAATTTTTTTCTGTGTTATTTTTTTACTCTAAAATAAAAATTGTGATGTCTATTTTAAACTTTCATTAAGTAATTTTCTTTACTGGTCAAATAGCACTTGAAAAGTTTCAAAGTTTGATTTTACAGGTCAAGTATCGATTCACTTCACAAAACACTTTATACAAGCTAATTTAAAAGCACATTTATTTTATTTTTGTTTTACTAAACTACCCAGTTTTCACAAGATGGAATAAAAATTGTAGTCCAATTACTTACCATAGTAAAACTTTGTTAATAAAATATAAATCATTCGTGTTATAGATATGTAAAAGTTGAAAGTGTCTATTTAGTTAGATATTTTTTGAATGATATGTTGATATAAAGGTTTAGGTTTTTTTCCTAACAATTTTTTTTACAGTTTAAAGTACGTACATATCACATCCTTTCCTATTATGGTATTCCCGTAAAAGACTAATTTTTTTTTGGCCTTGCAAACGAGTGCTTTAGCCACGGAAATACTTTAAAAAGACTAAAAATGTTATATTTAAAGAAATAATTAACACAAGAGCTTAGTGCGTCAATGATTTTAATTTGTGATGCATATATTTATTTTTTGCAAAAAACATATACTATCTTTTAATGGAAGGTTCCTTGGTCAAAAATAAGAAAGATATGTTATTTAAATTTAATTCCAAAACGGCCTTATTTTTAAGATACAGGGTGTAAAAGAAACGTTTTCAAAATTTGAATTTTTATTTTGTATTCAAGTAGCAATTTTTTTTTTGGCAATGACATTTGTTTTTAAATCACTCTATATATTACTTAAATTAATTAAAAGAACATATATATTTTATTATTATAAATATTTTTACCGACCAGTACAAGATAACCTTTTTTTTACTAAAAAAAAATAAAGTTCAGTTAAATAAAACGGTTTTTAAATTGGCTGTTAGAGTTTGCTCAAAGTAAATAAATATATTTTTGTACCAAATTATTAAATTGTTTAAAAAGTTTAAAAAAGGGAAAAAATAAAATTTAAAAAAACAATTCTTTTAAACAACTACCTTCATATTTTTGTATAAACTATTAAGTACTGACAAGAAATTATCTAAGCCTTTTAATTAATTTAAATTTTTTTAACAAATGAAGAAAATTCAAAATGACACATTAATGATCATTTAAATATTTATTTATTTATTTATTTATTATTATAACGGATACTCCATTTTACAACAATAATAAATTAAATCTACAAAAACTATACAACAAACTTGTTGCAAAATTATAAAAATTTAAATAAATATAAATGCATCACAGTACAGACAAACAGATCAGTAGATCAAATTAAAAAACATAATAATAATTATAATTCCAAACATATTCTAATACGCCTAATGACGACCAGCGCCCTTTTTTTAAAACTTAAAAGACTAACATCCAAACGAAAATCAAAATCATTTAATTACCTGCATTCTCACAGTAGCTAAATTGCCTTTCAATATTTCTTGGGGCTCTGTAAAATAAACTATTTGATCTAAGTCTTAACAAACGGTGGTAAATTTTTACGATTTTGGTCTTAGAATGATAACTTGAATCAATTAAGCCATTTATGAAAGTTTAATAATGAAAAACGATGCATTGATACACTGAAGCCTTCGTTTTTGTCATATCTCAAAAAGTATTTTTTGTCGATTGTTTATTTGTAAGTATTATCAACGAAGACAAAATTACTCATTAATGCATGTTATAGTAATAATTAATGATTATAATATAGACAACTAAATATACACACACAGATTGGTTGCTTAAAACTAAAAAACATCTAAAAAAAATAGGGAAATTTGTTATTGTGTGTACCCTAATTTTTAAAAGACCCCGTCAAATAAAATTGATATAAGCATGCGTGATTTTGACGATTTTTCACACAAAAAATATTTTGAAATTAATTTTTATTGATCAGTCTGTAACTTTTTTGTTATATGTAATTGCGATTTAATTTAAGATTTTCCTCATACTTATTTTTGCTAGTTAAATATATAAATTATTTTATATTTAGTGTACCGCTTATTCTTCGCACTAATGCTAAATTCGCCTTTCAATACTGTTGTGGAATGTTAACAACAATACAACACTGATTTGGAGGTGCCAATCTTTTAACACAAGCTATTCTTTGTGGCTTTTTGTTTCCGATTTGTGGTCTTTGTGATGAATTCAACGTTTAATGGACATTAAAGTGCCATATTGTGCCCAAAATGCAATACTCGCAACAACTGTAAAAATCGATGTTAGTTGATACACTGATGCGATGGTTTGCATTTGAATTTGATAAAATATTTGTATTTGGAAAGGCAAATGGGTATTATAAATTAGTGTTTCAAAGTAGATATCAAATAAAACTGTATAGACTTATACTGAATCTTTATTTTAAATATTGCTTAACTTTTTAGATCATTAAGTTTATAAGAATTAATTCGAAAATCACTTCTTGGCGAACCAATCTCATATTATCATTTAAACATTAGATTCTTTTGGCTCCCTATTACATAATATTGTATAAAGGTATGACAAATAATAAAGGAGTCTTTAAAATGGTGTCTGTACATAACCGTCAAAAATTAGGGCTCTCTGAACCGGACTACAGTTACATAATGTTTCTATAAAATGATGTGCACTTCTTTTAATTGCTATGCTATGGCAAGTTGTCATTTAATTGGATGCAGAATATCGCTTACAGTTTGGCCGGAAGTAAACCCAAGTTTAAAAATTTAAACTTATCCCTGTATATTTTTATGGGCAGTGGGCAGCATGCATTTTTTATGATGATATTTGTTTTCAAAATTGCGCCAATTGTTTTTTAAATGTTTAACTGCGAGAAACATTATTAGTATTACTATTAATATTTTTTAATTTGTAGACTGACAAATTTAACACTTAGTTTTTTTATTAGCCAATAAATCTACCGATAAACGATTAGAACGAAAGTTGCCAATTGTTAAGCGTTACAGAAATAATTGCTACCAAAGTTTATAACTTTGATATCGTTTAGACAAAAATCTGTCATAAAACTTTTTGTTTTGAGCTCCATCATCGCCATTAAAATCATGAGCATCATACTTTTTACACCCTGTATTTATACTTTTTTATTATGTTTTATGACACTGGTTTAACCAACGGCCAGCTTCTCTCTTTGTTTAGTATAAAATTTTAAGTTTACCTAGATAATGGGTATATATGTACATTATATTACAACTAATAGATACTTCAAATCTATCATAACTTATACAACAACGCTTATCTAATAAATATTCAATCTAAATATTTTTGTTTTTGTCCTTTGATTGTTTCTTTACTTTGTTTTATTTTCCTTGTTTTGCTTTTTTTTATGTGCAATTCTTTTGTTATCACTGGGAATATTAAATCTTATTTAAAACCCATTAATAAGCCTCTTAAGCAATATTTATTGTTTAAATAAGGTACCAGGGTTTGGGTAACAAGTCGAAATTTTTCTAGTTAATTATTAAATCATATAGGCATAAATCAAAATTTGTTAGTTGTGTCAGTTGGTTGGATTCTAAAAGTTTTACAAGTAAATAAACAAAAATCGGACAATGTTTCTGTAATAGTCCATATTGATGTTACACTAACATTGACATAGCAGTAATTTATGGTTATAGAATTAAAAGAATCAAAAAGTTATTATAGTCGAGGAAACGAAGTACTGCCCTATGGATTTTTTGTGCAGTAAGGTGGATTTGAATGCGGTTTTTTGCATTCGATTAGTATGCACGCCTACAAACTTTGCAATTAAATTTAATTAATGGCAAATGAAAAACTGCATTTGTGAATTAGAAAAATCCATTTTAAAGTTTGCAATTATAAAAAAATTATAACTAGATAAAAAATGATGGCAATGAGCCCGAATTTGTTACTCGGTGGTTTTCGAGGTCGCTGAACACGAATATGACCTTGGCAAGGGCCTGCGCTAAGGATAGCGTAAACGTTGCCTTCTAGAGTTTTACGACAGATCCTCTTAATATTAGCCTAATTTTGTTAGTCGGGGATTTTTAAGGTCGCTAAACACGAATATGATATGGTCAAGGGCCTGCGCAGTACTTGGTGCGCCAATATTAAATTCGTGCTTAGCGACAACGGAAACCCCCTTGAGTAAAAAAATTAAGCTGATATTAAAAGGAATTGTCGTAAAACTCAGGAAGACGACGTTTACACTATCCTTAGCAAGCACCAGTTACTCCGCAGGCCCTTGCCAATGTCATATTTGTGTTCAGTGACCTCAAAAATCCCCATGTAACAAAACTGGGCTGATATTAAGACGAATTGTAAAATTTCAGAGGACGACGTTTACACTCTTCCACATGCGCTCGCTAATGTCATATTCATGTTCAGCGACCTTGAAAACCCCAAAGTAACAAATTCGGGCTCATTTCCATGATTATTTACCTAGTTATACATTTTTTATAATTGCAAACCTAAAACTGCATTTCAAAAATGCATTTTTCTAATGCACACATGCAGTTTTCATTTGCCATTAATTAAATTTGTTTTCAAAGTTTGTAGACCTTAATATGAATCAAATGCAAAAAACCTCATTTAGCTCGCTCTTACTGCACAAAAAAACCATAGTAAGGTCTATTTTTGTGCCACGTTTCCTCGAACATTATTTAAAATATTTAAAACAATAATTACTAAAGAAATTTAATTTTTTTACATTAAGGTCATGTTATAACTTAATACAGACCATTAAATTATAAATTATTTTTGTAAAAATAATTAATGAATAGATTTTTGTTTACTTAATATATTAGGTACGCACCTAAAAAAAGTAAAAAAAAATAACAACCGAAAAGTGGTAATTTAGAATACAAAAGAAATACATAAAAATATAATAATTATAACTTTTTTCTAAAATTTGTTTTTCAACGCGTACAACTACAATTAATTCGATACTTTTTTAATGAACCAATATTGTAAAATAGCATTTTTAAGTCAGACGGTATAAAGATTCCTGGTGGGATTTACAAAAGCCTGGTAAGCTTATCCATGTAAACTTTACCTTACACGTGACAAGCTTTGTCAGATTTAATGGGTAAATATTACCTACATGCACAACATAAGGCATCAAAATGCATTAGGAATTCCCACAGAAAACCTAATATTTTAAGATATGATACCATTTTTCTTTTTGAATTAAAGATATAAATATACATTTTTTAAATAAATTAAGACAAAGCAAGTCAAGAAATATCTTTTATTTAACTTACATCACTGCCTATGACTTTTAAGCAAACATGGTTCTTTTTGTTTTTAAGAAATCTGTGTTAACAGAATTATTGCATATCATATAAATATTCCCACAGGACACTTAATATTTTAAGATATGATACCATTTTTCTTTTTAAATTAAAGATATAAATATTCATTTTTTAAATAAATTAAGACGAAGCAAAGTCAAAAAATATCTTTTATTTAACTCCTTATCATTGCCTATGACCTTTAAGCAAACATGGTTCTTTTTGTTTTTAAAACAAATCTGTGTTAACAAATTTATTGCATATCATATAAATATTAAACATTAGGGTTATATTAAATCAAGTTGACATTAAAATATGGTTCTGCAGGGATAGGTTTTATATTATAATAGAAATGCCGAAAATATCAATATGAAAGCTTTATTATATCTTATTTCTCTATTTAAATATGGTATTCCACATATAATTTCAGGGTATACTTTCTATTACAGAAATTTATTTTTCTTTATAAAACCATTATTTAGTGACACATGCTATTAAGATCATGATAATAGAAAAGTTTTAATTTCCACACCACTAGATAGGGCCTTAAGCGAATAGGGGTGATTTTTTTTGTAGCAGCAATCAATTTACATATGTCTGTGTTAAATCAAATCAGATTCTCTGTTATTGCGAACATTTTACTTACTCCCATTAGTTATTTTTATCTGTCAATAAACACTGGCCTAGTCTACACAGCCAAACATTGGAAACAGAGGACATAGCGTATGTACGTAAAAAATGCAAACCAATAAATCAACAATATCTTTGTCTTGATTCAGTTTTTATTTTATTCATAGCGCAAGAGATTTTATTTTTATTGTTTGGCGGGGTATACATAGGAAATATACGTAGTTTTTATGGTTCAAATAAAAAAGAAAAAGATACTGAACTGATACCAATATCATATAAAATTAAAATTACTGTATCAGTCACAAGTGATGTGGGGTATTTTGTATTATTAATTAATCTTCTTAACTTCCGTATCCGTATGTATTAAAAAGTCCTTATTTCTTACTTACGCGCCAAATACTCTTCACAACTACAAAAAACGTAAAATAAAAAAAAGAAAATACATATACAGGGTGTTACAGAATGTTGTAAGGAAAATTTAAGGGAAGATTCTACATCTAAAAATGTGAAAAAAAGTTTATATACACATGGGTCCGAAAATGCTTCGTTTGTATGATACGGGGTGTTTAAAGTTGTTTGTCTTTTATAGTTTATTTCACATTTCTCGAAAACCCGTAAAGATAATGAGATGAGTTTTCGTACACGCAAATGTACAATTATAGGTCACATTTATATGTACAAATTTTTTTATAAGGCACTTACATCAGTGGCGTTCGTGCGGTAAGTCCTTATTTTTAGCGAAAAAAAACTGTACGCCACTGGTTTTCGCAAAAATTATATTTTTATTTATTTTCTCTTAAAGCCAGTTTAATTCTGCTTTAAAAGTACCTTGGACTTTTTCGTTTTGACCAACCGTTTTCGAAATAAAAATAAAAGTACGCTAAGCTGTTCCCCGATTTATTTATAATTTTATTATTTTATTTGAACTAATTGTTCAGGAAGAATGTATTCGATTTTAACTTTAGATCAAATGCTGAAAATGGCTTTCCTCTGCTTCAGTGCATGCTGTAAATCGTCAAAACTCATCTTAATATACCCACGGGTTTTCGAGAAATATGAAATAATCTATAAAAGACAAAAAACTTTAAACACCCTGTATCATAAAAACGAAGCATTTCCGGACCCATGTTTATATGAACTTTTTTTCATATTTTTAGGTGTAGAATCTGCCCTTAAATTTTCCTCACAACATTCTGTAACACCCTGTATATTATTCAATAAAGATAACTGTCTGGCGTAGATACCAGATTATTTAAATAATACATGATAACCTTAGTTTAATGCTGAGGTTAATTCAGGAATACTTAAAATCAATTAACTCACCAACCTTCTCATTTTTAAAAATAATAAATATATCAGTCATAAGAGATTATGTCGTTATTGATAACATAACACCATAAACTTGGAAAAAAAAGATCTTAGAATTTCTTAACTTTTTATATTAAAACTGCAACAATTTTAATTTTAAATACTCTCTTCTCTTATTTTCAGTTTAATTTTTATAGAATAATTTTATCTTAAAAACGGTGGTAGATTTGCCACCGAAACGTAGATAGATATTTTCATTTTTAGGGATATTTAAGGGTTTATTTTGTTTCGGATGATTTGCCAATTATTAGGGGTCAATAGGGCTAAGCACACTTAGTCTCTATGCCCCGGGACCAAAACCGAAGCAGTCCCATGGTAAAGAATATCTGCCGAGTACCCAACAAGGACTTTTTAATAGAAACTTTGACATCAGTTCTTTTTAACCAATATAAATGAGTTTTTTTGAAAGGTCACCATGGCAACGCATGTATTTTATCGGAAATTTTTCTTTCCATGGTGGGTAACCAACAGCAAATTAAAGTGTACAATTATAATTCTCTACCAATTGTAGTAAAAAAAGGAATAATACATAATATAGACATTGGACCCAAATTTAAAAAAAAATCAATAAGTACTTAGAAGAGAAGTACTATTAGTTTTTATCCTATAGTAAACTGTATTATCACAATTTTACTTGGAATAAAGAAAAGAATAGCTAGCTTTAGAAGCATCTCTTTCTACCTAAATAAATTTAAAAAATAAAACATTAATAATATTGCAAAATGTAATAACTAAGTCTTAGTTTTGGAAATGAAGAAAACAACTTAAACTGTGGTTAAAGAAACAGCTAGTAATTATTACTAATTAAGTTATTTGTGTGTAATGTTTATTAGAATTAAGTTGGTTCAAATTATTTTCTGCATTTCCAAAAGTAAGACTGTGTGACAATATTTTGCAATATTAGCATTAACTTGTTATTTTTTAAATGATTCTAGGTACGAAGTGCTGATTTTAAAGCTATTTATGCTTTTTTTTTTTATGTAAAACATTTATTAATATATTTTGCTATAAAATAGAAATTAACGGTACTTCTTTCCTTAGTCAATTTTGATTTTTTTAAATTTTTGACTACCCTGTATATAAAATCTTAATTTTAAATAATATAAAAGTGTCTTAGCACAAAGCAGAACTTTTTATAAAAAATAACTATTTTTTATTAAACTAATAATAGAAAAGTTGACCCCTATAAAGAGTAGATACATTGTTTATCTCAATTAAACCCCTTATTACTGATAAAACTTTTTTGTTAGAAACAGTACAATATTACAGACAGTACAAAAAAATAGGTGGTGTGTGCTGGGCCTCGGATTAGGCTTTTCTAGAGTATTTTAATCCGCTGAACACGACTCTGAAGTCAAAATTGGGGGTCAAACTTTTTTTTTTTAAATTTAAAACGTCAATATTTTAAAAACTATAAATGATATACAAAACTCTATGTATAAACAATGTATTTTTAAAGGACTTTTAATTTAAGGTATATAACCTTTTTGTCTAAATGCAATATTTTTCAAGTTATAATCAAAAAACCGAATTTTCAGGATTTAATTTTTTTAAGTAGATTTTTTCCACAAACTTTAAGTGATTTGGTATTAAAATAAATAAAATAAATGATTTATTATTAAAAAGCCCAAAAATCACATTAATACTTTTTTTTCCTATTTTGGACTAAAATTTTTTGTCAATATTACATTTTCGTTTATATATCCTTATTATTTATCTTATTAAAAATGTTTATATAACTTTTTTATAGACAATTTGAAAGGGTCTCTTTTTTGTTTTATGAAATTTCTTGTATCACTTATAGTTTATATAGTTGTAGTCCAAATATTCCGTGGTAGCAGGTTTCCGCCGGTAAATGTACCTTGTCCGGTTTTTTGGTTTTTTCTTGATTTTTTGCTGTTGAACCTTCAATTTTGACTTAAGATTCGTATTCAGCGAAAAAAAATACGGCAAAAAATCCTAGTCCGACACACACTAGGCAGTTATCTTAATTTGGCTTGGGCTAAGTCTAAGCATATTCTTTCTTAAGAATTACAAATTGGTTTTCTGAAAAAAAAGCACAAGTACTTCAATAAAATAAAACCTTTATTGCTGTCTGGCCATTGGCATCGTCACGATTTTAATTACTCTATTCTGTCTGCAACCTTTTATGACAACCGACCTAATAATGGAAGCACATATGGCATCGTTCTCTGCCATAACCGTATCTTTCACAATAAAACTCCTTCTTTAACGTTTTGTTGTTATCAAAAGGACGTTTCGCAACCAAATAATGAGAGTTTTAATGGCCGCACTCGAGAAAGTCTTTAAAACAAAGTATGAAATTACTTTTTAAGTAACTTTGTTTTATAATAAAGGGCACTAAAAATTTGGAAATAATGTGCAAAAAGATTTAAAAATAATTAAAAGTTCGAATACTATAAAAAAGTTTTACAGGATGTTTACAACCAAAGTAGTAAATGGGAACAAAATACATTATCGAAATAAAGTAGAAATTTTGTTCCCAAGTTTTGGATATTTACTGTGTGTTTATAAAAATCGGTTAAAAGTGATTATTTACCTTAAATATAATCAACTTAAAACGTCTACTAAATATTACAGAGTAAGAGTCAAAATATTCAGGTCCTTTGCGACAATGCAAAATGAATGATTTTAAAAACGCTAGCATCCTTAACAATCAAAATAGAAAAAAATTGATGTCTTTCTTTTTTTCTTACCTGGGAGCCGTCTTGATTTGCTACCGGAGCGCATCCTCTTAGGCTTTTTGTGCCTAATCTCTCATTATCTTTTATACTAATCCACCCATAAGTCTTGCTCCTTCTACAAGCCTGTATAACCCCGAGACTGGTTGGTTGATATATTCCGGTGGGCTATTTTTGGTTTGCCAAATATTGTCTGTCTTTTGTGATTCAACGCCTTACCTTGGCACAGGATATGATAGGCTGTTTCTTCCCCCTCGTCGTACATTCTGCAATTTGGGTCCCCATTGTATGAGTCTATCTTGTGTAGGTGTCCTTTTAGGTTATCGTGCCCTGTTGGCAGCCCTACTGTTATGCGAAGTATTTTCCTACTTTGTCGTTCTTCGTTCTTTTGGATGGGCCCCTTATGAAGCCTTTTCCATGTCTTATTCTACTAAGGCTCCCCCAGTATTCCTTGTGTTTGTTTCGAATCCATTCTATGGTTTGCCCCCGTGCTGTGGTTCTGGTCACTCCAAGGGCAGGTTTTGGTCTAATGTATGGTGTGGATGATCCCTGTCTCGCTAGCTCATCCGCTTTTTCGTTGTCTTCTATTCCCGAATGTACTGGTACACACAGGAGAGTTACCCTGTTGCGTTCTCCAAGACTTCAAAATCTTTTTGGCACGCCCATGTTAGCTTAGACGTTACCTTTTGGTTTACTAGTGCTCCAAGTGACGCCTGGGTGTCTGTTTTTATGCAGATCCGCTTGTTTTTATAAGCTCTCCTGTTATTTTCTTTTGTACAGTACAGTAAAGCATATATTTCATGTATTTCAAATTGAAGTAAGATATATTTTTATTTCTTTATTATAATCACTCTAACTTAAATGCTAACTTTCTTTAATTTAATAAAGCTAAAGGAAAAAAATAAAGTACGTAATAATATCAACACTTTCTTTTTAGGTTCACCACTGCAAGGATTTAAAAATTTTAATTTTCTGGAAAATTCTATTCGATAAGATTACCTTCTATAAGATACCACCTTCCGAGTTGAAACGTAAATGTTTAATGGGATACTTTTTTTTATTTGAGTCGCATTGTTTTAAATAATTGCGGTTTTAATACATTATTTATTTTGTTTTAATACCAACCTAAAACTCCCAAATTTCTTAGTTAGTTGGATTTAAATTTTTAAAACATAATACACACATATATTATTCTAGTATCAGTACCTCAAATTCGTAAATAAAAAACATATTTTGCTAAGTAAAGTAGTTCAACCTACATTTAGTTAAATAATAATTCAAAAACAGCATATTAAATAAAATATTGATATAAATTAAACATAAAGTTAAAACATATTTATATATTCAGTGGGTATTCTATAACATGTAGTTACTAAATTGAATTGAAATTTATTTTATCCAGGTTTGCAGAGGCAGAAATATTTGTGCAATATATTTCGGATACTATCGAAAAGTCAGTTATTTTACTGCTTTGTAGATTTAAAAAGCATATAATTTATTGACTTGGGGTTAAATATTATACCAATTTGGTTATTTTTCCACAAATATGAAATAATGCAAAGAGCACAAAATAGTGACGGCACGCAAAGTAAGAGGAAGAACAGATAACTATATCACTAAAGTTGATTCACCATTGGTTTTTAAAAGAAATCCATACGTCAAACATTTATTACATTTTTAAGGTTTAGAATATTTTTATTATCAGTAAACTTTTATACTGGGTATTTCTTTTAGGTAGTTTATCACTATCACAAAATATAAATAATTACCCCGTATTTTAGATTAATTATTAATTATATATTTCTTAACACTTTTTAAATAGTGGATACTCTGTAAAACAAGCATTTTAGAGTTTATCTTGGAACCTAAGAAGACTGAAAGTTCTATAATAATATGGTCACACATTATGGGACAGCATTTTCGAAAAATTGGTGTTTCTTAAAAGCAACAAAAGTTATTTACCAATAATAATGAGTTTTATTTTGACTTTAATGTTCTATTTTATGCTTTTTTTGTTGCTTGTATAGAAGTTTTGCTGCATGTGATTATACCGTAATAGACTACAGAGTACACATTTGTTTTTATTTTGTTTCCCTGGAGGAAAAAAACCTTTTTTGATAAACCTAGTATACAACTGGTAAATTTTGCCATCTGATGGTTGCATTTAAGATTTTTGACCATAAAGAACTTTTATAAAAAATAACTTTTTTTAGTAAACCTTATAATAATTTTTTTTTTCGATATGCCGCCAATTTACGTACACACATTTTTTGACAAACCTCGTATACGACTGATAAATTTTAAAATCTGATGGTCGCATTTAAGGTTTTGGACCACGCAGAACTTTTTATAATCACTTTTTTAAAACTTAATAATAAAAAAGTTTCCCATAGGCCGCCAACTTACGTAGACAATCTGTAATAATGGCAGACCTGGTCAATTTATTTTAAAATTTTATAGTTTTTGGACCTTCAAAATTGTCTTCCACGTGCCATTGTAATTTTTCGATAATAACAGTAATATATTTTTTAAATTTTCGAATGGCAGACGTGGTCAAATACATTTAAAATCAGACAAATTTCGATACATGTCCCACCTGATTACCAGAAGCGACAGCCACGCTGGGCTTAGTGAGTCTCCATTCCATATATATGGTAGGTATAGAGGACTCACTGTAAAAATCCAGATCTGGTTAAATACAAACAGGCGCTGGCCACTGGCTCTTAGGCTATTATTAGTGTAAGCAGATTTTGAAAAGGAAACACTTTATTTTCAGTACATTTTGTTACTACTTATATCACAGATCTGGTACCAATGGTACCTCAGAGCCTATATAATAATAATCATTCTTTAAGAAGTGTTTTAGCGTTTTAATACCATGTGTAAAGTGCAGGAAAATTACTTAGGGAAAATGTATACGTTTATGTTACATAAAGGGCTACAACTAGGGTAATATTTAGATATACAGGATGTAAAAAGTATGATGCTCACGATTTTATTGGGCGATAGTGGAGCTCAAAACAAGTCGAAAAGTTTATATGACATATGTGTCAAAACTTGATAGATTTTTGTCTAAACGATGTTAAAGTCATGAACTTTGAAAGCAGTTATTTCTGTACTCTTACAACTGGAAACTTTTGTTTTACTCGCTTATCAGTAGAATCATTTGATAATAAAATTAACTAAGTTTTAAATATTTAAATCCAAAAATAAAGAAAAAAAAATCATTTTTCCATAATTTTGCTTCCAGGTAAAACTTTAAAAACAATTGGGAACAGAGCTTCCCAGAACTTTTGTGCGTAAATTCAATTGTACATTGTACTCAACGATCCGGCTGCGATATTTTTGTTTGTTTTTGAATAGGGAAAATATGCCGATATATTTTAAATTCAAGACAAACGTATCGCAAGTGTACCAAAGAATTATGAAAACGAAATTTGTGCGCCGATCGAATTCTTTAAGCAAAACAAAAAAGTGCTGTTTTAAAGCATAATAATTTGTGTTCTTAAAATGGATTTTAAGCCTATTCTTGTGGTAAATACAATTATTTTTCAATTACAAATAAAAACCAAACAATAATTGATTGTTTTTTACGTAAATTTAATTTTAAATTAAATATCAAAATAAATCGCAAGAAGTAATTTTTATTATTTGTATGTAAATGAACATCTCCTTAAAAAAGTGTAAACATGCAAAACCTCGCAAAAAACGTTCGACGTTGTAACGGGCGCGGTGTTGCCAACTTTTAAAACAATTTACTTTTGACCCTTATGTTCATGGATTTTTCGGCTTGTTTTAAGCACAATAAAATTGTGAGCATCATACTTTTTACACCCTGTATATGATATAGCTTTAAAACGGCCCCGTGTTTAAGATACAGTGTGTTAAAGAAAATTTTAGAAATATTTTCATGTAACTTACGGTACAGTGGTCTAATTAAAACACAAAAGTAAAAAAATAAAAGCGTTAAAGGCCGATGGATCTTTTCCATGTAATTTATACAGGGTGATTCAAAAACATATGTCATGATACAGGATACAGAGGTAAATAAGATACAGGATGTAAAAAAATATGATACAGATAAGATACAAGATGTTAAAAAAATCTTTTAAGAAATGTTTTTAAATCGGCATTTTTATTTAAATGAAACTTAGTACAATAAGAGCATTGTTACTGTTGTGGATCAGTGGCGTAACTTTGGGCAATTTTATTAATTTTTTAATCATTATTTGCTAAACTTTTTCGATATTATTATTATTAATAACTTGGTTGCACAGTTCTACATAAAAAAGGTACTCTTGAATTAATTCAATAAAACTTATTAACTTTTCAGATATTCTTTTTCTTACCACTTGCGTGGTAAGAAAAAAGTAACCTTTAAACGAAATACGTTTATCAGTTAATTGGAAGGACCTGTTTTTACGTAAAACTAAGTTATGACGAAATAATGGTAAAAAAATGAATAAAATTTCAAGAAGCTACGCAACTGATACATAAAAATAACAAAAGTTTATCGTTAGAAAATGTACCTCGATTAATGTTTAAATCGTACCTAGTTTAATAATTAAATGTAAGTATTTAAATTAAAAGAACCGATTTGAAGATAATGGGAAAATCCCAATGCTTAATTTTCTTTTTACATTCTGTTTCCTAAAAACGGGGCCGTTTTGGGTCTATATTTATAAAACATGTTTGTCCTATTTTTGGCCAGGAATCTCCATTAAGCTATAGCATATATATATTTTTAAATCACCCTGTATTTTGTATTAATATAAAAAACAGTTTACGGTCATTTTCCAATTCTCTTAAATATGGATAATACATATTTTTAATAATTTACCAAATCAATGAAAAATTTTTTATAGCAATTTTATTTATTGCGGTTTTTGATAGGAAACATTTGAAAACTTTATGGCTGGTATTGCACAAACGGCAGTTGTTTTATTATTAATTACTTTTATAAAATTATACAATTTATTAACACGCGAGTGCATGTTTTACCATTTTAATAACATTTTTGTTTATTTTGCTATCTGGCAGCATAAATAGACAATAATTTAATATGAAAACCAGATTAATATGTTTTTTGGGTCTAAATCAATATTTAAAAAAACGAAAAATATAGCAAAAAGTGTTTCTACTTAATAAGTGCTTTTAATTAAAATGAAATTTGTCTTCAAATTTGTTTTGAATACACCCAACTAAATTTTAATTAAACTTTTCATTGATTTAACAAGAGTAACAATAATATTAATTAAAAGTAAAGACAATAATTTGACAAACCACGTCGGTTACATTTTAAATTATTACACCCCACTGAAAAATTTAACTTTTGATTTTGGTGTACGAAGAATACCAAAACTGTTTACTCTACTTAAATCAGACTCTTCACTTAACGCAAAAATGACAACAAAAAACAGATACAGGTTAATCCATGGCCAACTACTGTCATTTTTCAATTACGATTTTGGTTAATTGCTTTTTGATAAATAATTGTATACTATTCAAAATGATTTTACTTAAAAAGTTGGTACATGTTCTATAATCATATTAGGTGCACTTAGAATGGTTGCAAGTCAATTAGCATTCAGGGTAGGTCGAAAATATAAAACTTGTATGGAGTAAAGTACCCTTATTTCAGAAAATTCAGCAAAATGTTATAAAGAAAAGTTGTTCACAATTAAAAGTTATGCCCAAATGCCAAAACATGGCCTCCTAAAAATATTTTTGTTTTTTTTAACCTTTAAAATTTTTGTTATCTTTTTTTAATATTCACCCTAAACATTCATAAATTATTCAAAATCAAATCAATTTTGCATAACTTTGTTTAAATTCAACCATATTTGTAACATTAACATAGATTTTTAATTTTTCAGAGAATCACAAATATTATGTTAGTTTTAACGATTTTAAATACAACTTTAAAATTTTACAAAATTCTTTTGAAAAAGGTAAAAAATTAGTAATGATAATAGGCATATCAAGAAATGGCCATTCGAAGTGCAAAATTTTTATTTTAAATGTTTATAACAAAACTGTACAAATTAATAGACATCATAAAAAAAAAACTACTAAAATTATCTCGGATACCCATAAAAAAACAAATGAGGGTTAAAAGTAAACATTATGACAGTTTGGTGACAATATATTTTTTTTTTTTTTTGAATAATTATTCTACGCTTATTAAGTTTATTTGATTTCAAATGCCTCCTCCAAGACAGTTAACGTTAGCCGCTATGGCCGAATTAGTTTTAATATGTGTGGAGATAACTATAAATCAGTGCGTGAAGCAGATATTTTTAATAAAAGATATCCAGAGAAACAAGTTCAATATTCAACTGTAAGCAGAATTTTAGTTAATTTTAAACAGACAGAGTATTTTGACTTTAAATACAGTAAACGTACCAAAACTGTATGTACTAAAAAAAAACAATTAGATGTACTTCAGGCAGTTGTTGAAAATTCCAGAAGATTCACCCAAATAATTTCGGCTTATACGGTTATAAAAAAAGCTCTGTTAAGAACATTCTTAATAAAAAAAAATATCATGCCTATAAGCCAATATTTATTTGCACGTTTTATTGACTTCTGCATGTGAATACAAGGACAAATAGAAGATCAACGTGATTTTTATGGACATATTTTTTTGGGGGATAAATAAACTTTTACGACAAATGGCGTTGTCTCTTTTCAAAATTGCAGGTGGTGGTCGGACGAAAATCCAAATTTTGTCATTGACAATAAAAACCAGTATTACCAAAAAACAAACGTGTGGTGCGGTATTATTAACGACAAATTAATAGGGCCGGTTTTTTTCGCCAACACCTACCTGGTAATACCTATTTACAGTTTTTGAAAAACGAACTGATGAGTTTACAAGAACGACATAAATTATGGTTTGTACATAATTGATGTCCCGCTCATTATGCTGGAATTGTTTTTGAATGAGCAATTTGTTAATAAATGGTTAGGAAAAAATACTGATCCACGGTGGCCTCCTCCGTTGCCAGATCTTACCCCATTAGATTTTTAATGGGGATTTTTAAAGCAAAAATTTTATAAGAATCGGCCATTTAATAATGTAGAGAAGCTTGAAAATTCGACACGATTTCATTGCAGAAATATTCCGACAAGAAGTGTATTGCAATCTACTGTTAGTGAATTTTACGATCGACAATTAGATGCATTGAACGAGATGGTGGAGATACAGAGACGCGGCGATATTTTTTTTTATGCGGTTTAAATATTTTCTGTTCTATGTAAATTAATTTTGATTTATTAATTTTTAAGTTATAGCATCGGAACTAATCAAACCACTGCTTTATTGTCTTTAAGATTTGGGTGCGTTAAGTGCATACATAATGCATACTTTGTGTTGTTAGTTTTAATTTAAAAGTAAAATCATAATAATTTTACTCTTAACACTTATTTGTTTTTTTCCACGGGTGTCCGCCATTATTTTAGTAGGATTTATGTTTGTATATAATTTTTTTAAGAAACAATAAAAATAAAAATTGTGTACTTTGAATCAGCGTTTTTTAATAGTAATATTATCATTATTAATATTTTACCCTATTAAAGAGAATTTTTGCAAAATTTTAAAGTTGTGTTTAATATTGTTACCACAAACATGAAATATATGGTACTTTTATAAATATGCTTGAAATTGAACAAAGTTATGCAAAATTAATTTGATTTTGAATAACTTGAGAGCGTTTAGGGTGAATATTAAAAAAAAATAAAGAGTAATTTTAAAGGTTTTTTAAAAAACAACCAAAAAAATTCTTGAGAGGCCATGTTTTGGTGTTTAGGCATTACTTGTAATTCTGAACAACTTTTCTTTATAACATTTTGCTGAATTTTCTAAAATAACGGTAGTTTACTCCTGTACAATTTTTATATTGTTTGACCTACATTTAAATAAATACAAAAATGGGCATATATGGTCAACAACTTTATCTAATACAATTACACTATTAATTATTAGAATTCGGACGTTCTTGTCTGTTCCGGCAAAGCTTTAAGCCAAAACTAAATGAAAAGTTGGCACCCTTGAGGACATAAATTTTGCCCTTGTCTAAAATTTGGCTTATGAGGCATGTCATTGTTTTACTACAAACTTTCGTGACTTGAACATAAATCTTGTGTCGTTGCACTCCGCAACTTGCCGCCTCAAATATTTTGCCCTTGATAGCAAACATAATAGAGCTGGAGAACAAAAAATGTTGACTTCACGACGTCGCATGATCTGTTGTTTAATTAGCATTTAACCCGCAATAACTGTAACAGGGTGTTAGAAAATACTTAGTAAAATACACCTATATAACGTCAAAAATGTATTGTTTGTCACTAATAATCTTACTTTAGATACATATTAAAAATAGACCCCGAAAAAACACATTTTAATTTTGATTTCTTTCATAATTTATTTATGTTTCAGTCGACTTTTATGATTTTTGCCTTTTTTTTGTTATAAGCTTAGGAACAGCAACAACTAGTAATAAATTAATTTTTATATTATAATCAGTTTACCAACCTTTAACTTTTAAGTATTCTAAAAACGATAAACCGTTTTTTCCAAAATAAAATAAGATAAATAATACAATTTTTATTTCTCATTTAAAAACATATCGTGACATAGGTGTAAATTTTATGTTTTTAGAAAACATTTTCGCTTCAAATAAAGCAGTTAAAAATCTCGAATAAAAGTTTCAAGCAATTTTGCCGGAAATTACCGCTGAAAGTCGTAAAATATTTTTCGTTTTATAGTATTGCCATATAAACGTTAAGCGAAATGACATGAGCTTTTAAAATATTCTGCATTTGTATGATTTTTTAAAAATAAATTTTGGTCTCAAATAGTCTTATTAGAAAAAACAAATCGCTTATTTTATAACCGTTAAAGTGTGATGGAAATTATATGTAATATAATAATATGCAATAACCCGTATCGTAATAGGGAAAAAAAACACTCAAATTTGATGTTTGATCGTTTGGGATGTCAGTATCAGATTTTTTGTTTTTAGTAATATTAAACGTTTCAATTTTATTTTAAATATAAAATTTATATATATATATATATATATATATATATATATATATATATATATATATATATATATATATAAAAATATATATATAAATATATATAAAAAAAAAAAAAAAAAAAAAAAAAAAAAAAAAAAAAAAAAAAAAAAAAAGGGACGCAATATCCCCAAAAGCTGTTCACGCAGCACTGGAAATTTTCCCCAAACTAAATTGACCACCAAAGATCTGCAAATAGATGGAGAATCCCCTTTGCCATCTAAAATTCAAAACGACATAGTTCTAATTCCTACCCCCAAAACCCACAAAACAAATAAATGAACTGAAGGGCCCTAGTAAAATGGTCTAAAAATAAATCTGAAAAAACTAAAATAATGTACAACGAACTGGCAGAGGAGCAAGACATTCTAAAAAATCAAAATTTAAAAAAAAAAAATTACCGGGGTAAAAATAGTATGTTTTATCCAAACTATGAAAATAAAACATGAAGTGATGGAAAAATTAATTTACAAATCTAAAGACTCCATAAAAAGAAACTTTGAATGATACCCCCAAACCAGCAAAACCCGGCATTAAAACAGAAGCAAAAAAAAAGGAGAAAACAAGGAAAATTGTAAAAAAAAAGCAAAAAAGGGGGAAAAAAAGCCCCTTAAAAGGGGACCCAAAATTTTTTTAAAAGGGGGGGCCCCCGGAAGGAACGGTAAGGACCCCCAAAAATTTAAAAAGGTAAGGGTATTAAAAAATTTAAAAAAATGAGTGGGAAAAATAAAAATAAAAAAATTTTTAAAAAAAAAAAATATTAAAAAATAATTAAAAAAATAAAAAAAAAAAAAAAAAAATTTTTTTTTTTTTTTTTTTTAAAAAAATAAAAAATAAAAAATTTTTTTTTTTTTATTTTTAATTTTTAAATTTTGGAAAAAAAAAAAAGGGAAAAAAGGAAAAATTTTTTAATTTAAATTTTTTTTTATTTTTGGATTTTTTTAAAATTTTTAAAAAAAAATTGGATTTTTAAAATATTTAAACTAAATTTTAAATTTTTAACGAACTTTTTTTTGAATTTTTTTTTGTTAAAAATTTTTAAAAAATAAAAAAATAATGAATTTTCCTTTTTTTAAAAAAAAAATTTTTTTTTTCCTTAAAAAAAAAAATTTTTTTTGTTTGATTTGGGGAGGAAAAAATTTTTTTTTTTTTTTCAATTTTAAACAAAAAATATTTGATTTTTCTATTAAAAATTTTTTTAAAATTTTTTTAAAAGCTTTATATTATTTTATTATTATAAATAAAAAAAATTATTTTTTTATAAGGGTTGTTTATTTTGGATTTTTTTCATTAAAAATTTAACCTTAAGGGTTGTATTTTTTTTTTTTTTTTCCCCCCCGGGGATGCCCCCCATTTTATTTTTCTTTAAGTAATGGGGTCTTGTTAAAGGGCCCCTTTGCCAAAATTTAAATTTTTTTTTAGGTATTATATTTTTTTATTCTTCCTTAAATTTTTTTTTTAATTATTTATTTATTTTATATTATTTAATTTTAGGGTGGAAATTGATTTATTATTTTTTGGAATTGGCCATTACATTTTTTTAATACCATCCCCAAAGGGTTTTGGTAAAAAAAATTCCCAAAAATTTGGGGTCCCGGGGATGCTTTTATTTTATTTTTTCCTCCCCAAAAGGTAATTTTTTTGGGTTACCGGTTTGGGGTTCAAAGAAACCAACCTTTTGACTTTTAGATGAAATTTTTGGGTTAATTAAAAATATAATTTTTAATTCCCCTTTCTTTAGGGGTTTTTTTTTTTTTAATATTTATATATATATATATATATATATATATATATATATATATATATATATATATATATATATATATATATATATATATATATATATTTTTTTTTTTTTTTTTTTTAAGTTTAAATAAAATAAAATTGTATGAATTTATTATTTTAATAAGTACTATTTAGGCATTAAATAAAATTTTTTTTTGTGTTCATGGAATTTATTAAAAAAGACACTATAATTTTTTTTACATTTTAATTAATTTTTTTTACCTTTTTTTTAAACCAAATATAGAATGTTTTTAAAGGTTAAATTAAAAAACGTGTTAAATACATATGTATATAAAACAGCTACCAAAATAAAATATGTATCTGACATACTTTTATTTATATAGAAAAAAGCATTCTAGTTGGGACAATGAATGTTAATAATCGCTTATTGTTTAGATTTGTAGTAAATAGCATTAAATAGCGTGCTTACTTAACTGTTAAATGTACTTTTTGCAATTATTTGTGTTAAATAACAAACATAAATTTCTTTATCTCTATTGGATACGGTAATTTACCCGTACATAAACAAAAGTGTAAAGGTGCCGCATGAGCAAGTGGAATCGAAACATGTATTATTGTATAAGAATTTTTGTCTGTATACTAACATCTTATAATTAAAAAGATTATATCATGTTGAAACAAAGTATGATAAGGTGTTGCCCTTTGAATCCCAAAAAAAAGAAATATTAAAAAAAATAATTTTTTTATTTAAAAAAATTTTAAAAAAAATGCCTTATTTTTTTTAAAAAAATAAATTAAATAAATTAAAAAATTTAAAACATATTATGCTCTTAAAAGTAATTTTACTGTTTTTTAGAATATATTGCTTCCAATAATTTTGAAGTGTTTTATAAGTACTATTCAGGCATTAGGCTTATACAAACATAAAATGTTATTTGTATCTGCTCTAATCATATTGTTCCATTTGTTAAACAAAAAATGTTTTTTTCGTATTTCTATTAAATTTTTTTAATAAGGGTAAATTATTTAAGGAGTACTTTAAAAAATAAAGTTAAATTTATTTTCAATTTAAAAAAACAAATAAACCATAAATAAAACAATTAAATGGTAAAAACTAAGCGGAGTTTTAAAATACACTATAAGCAAGGTAATCGTAAGTAATCGATAAGTAAAATTTAAACGTACAATGACCATTTAATGTAGCCAAAATTCTTTTTTCTAATTTTTTTTTTTTAGCTTTAAAAAAAAATCTAAAAATAATAAAAGGGGGAAAAAATTTTTTTTCTTTTTTTTGTTAATTTTTTTAAACAGGTTTAAAAAAAATCAAAATAAAAATTTTTTAACAACAAAAAGCAACTAACTTACCTTTCGTTATCGTCTGATTGTGTTTTCCGGTGAAAGCCGCCTTTAAAAAACTGTTGGTTAGACCCAAAAAGGGGGATCAATCATCAAAACCTCTTCCCCTTTCCCAAATTTTTTTTACCTTAACAATAAAATTTATTAATAATTTATTAAAATTAAAAAAAAAAAAAATCAGAAAATTCCCTGGACTAACCAAAAAAATTTTCTAAAGACCTTTTAATAATTAAAAAAATATTTATAATTTTTGGGATAAGAAAAAACTAGCTGAAACTTTTTTATTAAAATTAAAACTAACGAACATTTTTAAATTAAAAAATTTTAAAACATTCGATGCAGGGTTAAAAAGTTAAAAAAGGAATTGGATATCCTTATTTAACTTTTTCTTTTTTCTTTAATTAAAATGACGTTTCAAGTTGGTTTTTTCCCTTTTTAATTCTAATTTCTTATGATCTTATCAGGTCCTCCCCCCCCCTTTTAAGTTAATCTGAACAACGCCTTAGATTGGCAATATCCCCTTTCTTCCTCTTTTTGATACGTCCTTGTCCACTCTTTCCATGTGCTTATTTACATGCAATGTCCTTTTAAATTGATCTTTCTCTTCTTCTGTCTTAAGATGGTGGGCTTTAGTTGACTTTTTTTTGGAAATTCCAGCTGAGAACAATTTTTTTATAATTTAGGCCAAATTTAATTTTAGTGGCGGTTTTTTTTTTTTAAAGGGGGTCAAAAAGGGGACAACAACAACACGAGATTTGCTTAGTCCCAAAAATTACATTTTTATCAAATTTGTAATATTTTCTGAAATACATAAAACACATGAAACATTTAAAAACATATTTTTGTTTATAATTTTATAACCATGTGCTGAGTGTGTTTTAATGCATTTTTTTTATCTTTTACTACTTTTCGTTATTTAAATTTAGGCAAACATGTAGTAAATATTTAATTTTTTTTTAAACTCATCATACCCGTTTAATTTTTGCAACTGAAAGTTATCCCTACAGCTTTTTGTCACACACGAAAAGTAATCTGATTAAAAAATAGGTTATCGTTTGTTTATTTGAATCGTAGTCCCACTTTTTTTGGTATGTAAACCCCGGGTTAAATTTTTTTTTTGTCAAAAATTTTATTTTTTTTTTAAAAAAAGAATCATTAAAAAAAATCAAAAATATCATTTTTTTTATTATTATTATTTTTAAATGTTTAAAAATCCACAAATGGATATTTTTGTTTATTTTTTTAAATTTTTTGTTTTTACACGTGGAATATAAAACAAATCATTAGAAATTGCAAAACTTAAATGAATGCATTTTATTGATAAAAAACTTGAAAATTTTGTTTTTGTATTTCAAAATAAAAATTAACATGATGATTATTTTTAGATTTTTGCTAAAGGATTCCTAAAAGCAAAAACATGTCAATACCTCTATTTTTAAAAAATTTTTG